>JNEM01008480.1:0-21946 GCA_000697335.1 Conidiobolus incongruus B7586
TTTATTTAAAATTAATAAT
Source organism: Conidiobolus incongruus B7586 (assembly GCA_000697335.1). Taxonomy (NCBI): domain Eukaryota; kingdom Fungi; phylum Entomophthoromycota; class Entomophthoromycetes; order Entomophthorales; family Conidiobolaceae; genus Conidiobolus; species Conidiobolus incongruus. The sequence goes on from JNEM01008480.1 coordinate 20, forward strand.
TTGTTTGAAAAATCAGAAATTAAAAAATTTCCCATTATTTTAAATTCAAGGTAATATTAAAACTATGAATACTTGTTTATTATTTATTTTGTACTTTTATTAAGATAAAATATCTTCAAATCAAATTATATTAACTGATAGGTAAGTGATTGATATAAAATTTTTTATGAATTTAAATTGCTTAATATTGAAACTGATGTTATTATTATATTTATTATAAATTAAAGTTTAATAAAAATTTTAAAAATAATAATAAAATATAATTAAATTTAAATTAATTATATAATAATAATAATATATTTTATTAAATTTTTTTTTATAAATAATTTTATATAATTTTTATTTTATTATTTTAATTTTGGATTTTAAAAGAAAAACAAAATCATAGTGAATAGTATTTTATTAATAAAATTAAAAATTTAATTTATATTTAAAATTATTTTACAGTTAATTTTAATTTAATTTAATTTAATTTTTATTAGCATTTAACCTATTAATAATTTCATGATTATTGATATTAATAGAGTTGGGATCGGATGCTAAACAGACGAAGAAACCATTATTACAACCTTGAAGAATTTGAAGGAGCCAGATGTGAGTGATGCATCCAAGGACAAAGTAGCCACAACTGAGGCCAAAGGTATAGGTTTGATTCTGGTTGAAAGCTGGGTTTGTAATTATGAGACTTAAATAGCCCAGGAGTGTTGATACCGTACCCACTAGAAGGGTGCTAAGTGTAATGAGAGTTTTGATGAGACTGTCGTTCAACATGTTGTACACACCGGTGTGATCCATTTCGTCATATCCTAATATATTACTGGTAGTATAATCGTTATCGTGGATGAGACTATATGTCAAACCGATGTCATTGTACCTGCGAAGTACTCTAGTGAAAAATATGGGGAAATCGGTTGTGAAAAAAGATATTATTCCTTTCAAAAGGGTTACTGGAGGTGTGAAGATAGCATTGGTAGCAGCAATTCCCAAGTGGGTGGTGAGTGCGCGAGTGATGCAAAAGAAAAAGTTAGAATTCTTATTATTAGGGAAGAAATGATGGATTGTGTAGATGCTCGAAGCAATCATGTGAATTACTCCTTTGAAGGTGGTAGCAGTCCACATGAGACTGAGTACCATTAAAACTACGAAAAATGTACCCAATCCACTAGGATTACAGGGTTCAATAGGAAGTCTCCAAGCAGAGCACTGAACCTGGGTATCGTATCTGTAAAAGATGGTAAATACACTGTTTACCCAACTGAACAGATAGATCCAAGCAATTATTTCGACGAAGAAACCGAATATAATTAAAGTTTTTTGGCTTAACAAGAAAGATTGGGTATGATTTAAAATACTGATAGTGAAATCCATCTTAACTCTCAATTTAGCATATAAAAGGATCCAAACGATAATAGAGATTAGGAAAATAGCACCCGATAACCATGCAGTTTTGATGAAAAATAAAATACAAGCTATAAGAGAAGCAATAGGTAAGAGTAAGAACACAAAGTAAATAAACACTCGTGGAACGACTAAACCGATGATACAAAGGAAAAAGTTAAATATTATAGATCCCGATATGGCTACTAAATAAGTAAGAATAGTTGCTTTAGTCCCAAGCAAAGTACCATATGCAGCTTCCATAGCTCTAATATCGACCACTGCTGAACTGTACATGGAATAAATTGTATAAAATAATAGGTTGAGTAAGAAGAGAGCACCCCAGTAACCATTCTGATATAAGTAAGTAGTTTGAATTCCTGAGTGATTATAGTCCACATCATTCGCAAGCAAATTCTGCTGACTGGGATGAGTATCGTATCTGATGATAGACTCCCTTTTGACCAATGTCCCGCTCTTTTCATTAAACTTGGATTCACCTTTTACCTTTGCAAATTCTTTCGGAGGCACCCATCCTGAATGATCAATTGGAGCCTTTTTCTCATCCAATTTGTCTACGAAATCAACTTTTTCTTTAGAATCATCAATTGAATTCCTAAAATTGGTTTCGTACAAAGGCTCTAAATACTGTTGATTGTAGTAGTGTGTAGCATAGTCTACAGATGGTGATTGAACTCGGGGATAATTTTCTCCTTCATCAGATCTGCCAGAGCTTTTGGAATAATAGCTCATATTTATTTAAATATAGTTAAAAATGACTAAATAGATGTAACTATTGACGTTATATTGAAAAAAAATCAATAAAATTAAATTGGGGAAAAGATATTGAAATTAATTGAATTATAAGAAAAAAAGGAAAATATCAACAGTTCAAACTAATATAACCTCAAGCCAACCAAGTTGAAAACATAACAACCTATACCCTGACTTTCATTTTATATCTCGTCCCAGCACACTTACAACAAGCATCATGACTCATGCACTGAGTAATTAATCAAGTGCATAAATTAACGCTTCTAAAAATTGTCGTTAGTATAATCTAAATTTAATTGGATTGAATCCTCTATGGTTTGACTGTTAGAGGATCATGCCAATTTATTTTGTTGAATTGGATTGGTTTCAATTAATACTGCAGCTTTATTGGTTGGATTTGGATTATTGAGGAATTGATTTTAATTAATGCATTAAAAGTTTAGATTGATATGACACTTTTTTATCTTTAATTTACTCAATCTATGTTCTGATCTTTTACTAATAGTCCTTTTTTGATTATTTAAATAATCATTCTGACTCATTAATTAATTAATTAATTTTGAATTTAATTGGCTGATTAAAGTTTTGTTCACAAAATCTGAAAATTTTATTTAAAACTAATAATATAAGTTGAAATTATGAAAATGCAATTTGATTGAAAAAGTTACGCTTGATCTATTTAAGATTTATTGGTACTTACCCTGGTATATATTTTAAATAATTCCAGAGTATACTCAGACTATTTAATATATCATATCAAAAAAATAAGATAATCTATAATTTTTGAATATAACTCGTATAATGTTATTTCCTTCGAAAAATTTAATTATTAATTATTTTAGATCATTCTTTGGAATTTAATTATTATTTGGTTATGGTTCGATATCTTCGGCATATGATTTTAACCATTATATAATATTATCATTTTCAAAATTATTAAAAAAATTAGTTAATTTTAAATAGTAAACGATTAACAATAATAATTAAAATATGCATAAGAATGATATATAACTTATTAGTTATTTGAATATTTCTCTATAAAAACATGGCTTTAGAAAATATTAAAATTCATTATCAAAATAAAATATATTTAATTATTAATTTAATTACTATCAAATCAATTTCAAAAATCTTATTCAATTTGCTTAACCTATAATTTTTTAAGCTTAAAAAATTTGCAACTTATATATTTGTAATTCCTTAAATTTACTAATATCATTTTAATGGTTTTTATATTACCACTTAACAATGCTCTCAAAAACGATTTATAGGATTGTTAAATAAGATAATATTTACAGTGGAGATAATAATAACTTGCATTAATTACGAATCATAATGATTTTATTCAGATTATCAAGTATTGCAAATTGATCACAATGTTTTGACAAGTTGGAATCAACTTTTGTCAATTTTGAAAGTATAAACATTAATCAGCTTATAGCTTACCAATTTGGACCTTATATTAAAAATATTTCTTCTATAATGTTTTTGTTTTTGAATTTTATTTCAATCAATTTATAACAATACAATGTGGATATATTTGTGTTTTGGATCTATTGAGAGAGTAAAAAATATGATTAATAATGTTTAATTTCAAAATCATCACAATAGATTACTAATTGGTATTTAGATATAAAATTTACTTTTCATTTACATGCTAGATACATTATAAATTATTAAATTTTAATATATTGGAAATCATTTTTTGATATTATAAATATCAATTTGGATAATATATATCAATGATTTGTTGATTTTGTATTAATAATATGAGTTCCAAGAATGCAAATATTATAAATCTTATATTATTTCTCAACAATCAATTATAATTGATATAATGTATTATAAGAATTATTAATATAAGAGAAGTAATAATATATAACGATAATTCATTAAAATAATAAAAGAAAAAGAGTAAAAGATAAGAGAATAATGTGATTTAAAATGCGTGATTGAGTTGAAATAAACTGTGAATAAAATAACAATAAAACGTAAAAAAATTCATTTTTATAATAATATATATAAAATAAAGAAGTTGAAACGAATCATCCGACCAACCGGAATTGAACCAGTGACCTAGAGATTACAGTTTAAACTACAGTCTCCCGCTCTACCAACTGAGCTATAGTCGGTTATTAGGAAAAAATTAGAATAAGTTATAGTGCAAATTATTGTGTTTTTGAAATTAATCATGTTTAATTTATATTTCAATGTAATATACCAATTCTAAGATAATTATATTTTATTATCACAGATTCCTTATATTTGCTTTTTCATTTACATATTTCTATTTCCAATATATTTTTGTTTCTTTTTCTAATTCTATAATTAAAGATATATACCTGAAAAATCTTCAAAATTCTACAAGTGATTTTTCCAAATATCCATTTTTTAATGATTAATTTACTCTTTATTTTTAATATATTTTTGATAATTGAATATCACATTTAATTCAATTCAATATAAATCAAGTGAATATTTATCAATTACAAATTTTAAATATTCAAAAATTGAAACCTAATTCATTAAAAATTTATTACCCTGTTTTTAATTCAGAAATCGAATAATAAATTTTTTTGAAGATGGAAAAGATATAATTTCAATATATCAAAAAGTTTTAGGAATAGTTCAATTTATAAGTAAAAATTTTCAAAAATAATTTAATTAGCCAATCATAACACATTGTTATAAATTTATTATAAATATCAAATCACCAATGAAAATATTTTTTCTACTTTTTCAAGTTAATTCAATCCAACCAGAACCTAATACTATAAGTTTATTTTCTCAATAGTATTACCATTATTTTGAGAATGTGAAAATTTTGTCAATTTCAGCTTTAAAAAACAAATACTTATAAAATTATTGTATAAATGATATTAATTGACCAAGATATTTTATGAATATGATTTTATAATCGTATGAAAGTTGAATTGGATTTTGAATATAATTCAAATATATTGTAACTCAGATCAGGTTGATACAATCATCTTAAAGCATTAATTCAATTATATTAAACAAAGTGAGTTGACTTGATGAATAACCTAACCCTTGTACTTAATTGAATAAGAATAAGAATGATATTGATTATTAATATTCAATGTTAAACGATTGAATTGGTCATAACAATCTCAACCAAAGTCAAATTATTACAAGGCTAAATCAAAATCAATTATATGATGATGAATCTTGATAAAATATATAAAGAGTATAATTAGCAAATGATAATTATTAAAGACATTAATTGTTAATTGTGTAATATGATACAGCAGATTTGCAATAAAAAAGAATTAATATCAGTTTAAAATCCTCTAATTCTCTGCTTCTGAGGAGCTGGTAGTTTAGAGGAAACTGGTTGAGATATCGTTGTGAATGGAGATATTGAAGAAGCTGATTGAGACATTTGGCTAAATGGTCCAAAGTTGACAGAGGGCTAGGAAGATGTGGAATATGGTCGAATGTTGGAAAATGTAGTGTGTTGGGAGTTGGATGTACAGAGCGAGGAGACTGGCTGTGACAAATATGCGGGTTTTCGGATAGGGTGTCAAATGGATGATGGTACTCCTGGATCCACCATTTTTTTCACTCCCCAACGATGGCTCAATCTATTCACAAAGCCAGTCATTACTTTATCTGCCAAGTCGGGATTTAGAAATTGGAATTGATATGGTGGATCGTAATTGTGACCAACAGAATCAGGTGTAAATGGTATATCAGGATGATCTTCAGCTGGAACAACTAATTGAGATGACATTTCTAAGACAGTTAATAAGATTTTCTTAATTGTGTTATTTTCGGGAATCATTTGAGATAAAGTAAAATTAAGTTTACTAAATACAGTTAATTCCTTATGTTCATTGTTCAAAGAAGATTTAAACCAAGTTTTCGCAGATTTTTTGTTCACTACTTGATTCTGTCTAAAGTTGGAAGCTTTCATCCATTGAACAATGCAACTCAACTGTAGGAGGTAAATCACTTGTGCGTGAATTAATTCTTCAATAAGTTGAACCAAGCTCAGAATAAGGGTAGTAATTTTGATGTCAATTATAAAACCATCTGAAGAATCATCCTTTCTAATTGCTGGGTTATTTGGGTGTTTATGGGTAGCAAATACATGGTTAAATATTATGATTTGCTCATCAATCGTGTACAGTCAAATGTTCTAATATTGGACATGTGTCCATTCATGTTAGACTGAAAACTATGAACAAGTAATTTTAGTTCTGGTGAAGTTTTAATTATCATTGAATTATACAATTCCAATTTTGACAGTGATCTAACATCAGTTCACTTGAGTTTGATTTGATATATATGAGCCAATTCTGTCAACCACCAAATTTTTATATCACTATCCTCGCTCCCAAACTCAACTTGAGCATTAAAACCGATCAATTGAGGTAAATCAAGATTAACTTGAGTTAATCCTAAGAATGCATGGAAATATGTTGGCATAACATTAATACCATGAAATTTTAAATTGAATAGTTTGTAATACAGTCTAAATTGTAAGGAATCATGAAATGTTGGAATACCAAATGGAATTTGGGATAGAGAGATACCAGGTTTGACTGATAGGATATGAGTAAGGGATGGGATGGAAAGTAGACCAGATTGTTATTAGAAATTGAGTTCATGGTTTTCATAGTGATAAATCTAGTTATTGAAATATTTAAGTTGGGAAATCCAAGAGTTAAATGCACTGTAAGATACTAACAATTTTAGGATCTTGTAGTGAGATGATCAATAAATACTTGCTTGTTAGTCGCACCATAATTTTTTGATTAATTATTTCGAATGATAATAATTGAAGTTAATTGGAGTGATTAAACATTTTGAAAGTGAAACTCCAACCTTATATAACTGAGTGGATGTCATGATGACTAGTAAACTGTTTGATACACATCTAACACGAACAGAAGCTAGTGGACCAGGTACAGGCAATTTCGGTAATTTTTGATCATGGTTGTTATCTGATTGATTTTTTGGATTTGAATCAGAGTTTATCTTAGAATCTAATTTGATTCAGCATCTTCCTCAGATTCCGCTCCACTAAATAAATCATTTTCACTATCCTTCTCATCCGAGTTTTCGTTATCGTATATTGAATTCTGTCTGCCGGTAACAAAATTAGTAATTCAATGACTTCTAGTATTTGAACAGGGCTTATTAGTAAATGTTTGAGGTTCAGTAATGGGAATATCAATTTGATCCAACTTTTTGAACTCTGTCCTATTTATGATAGCTTTGAGTAATTCACCATTTTCGAGAATGGCGAAGAATTCATTGGAATCAAAGGGATTAAATGACACCTCAATAGGAGAAGAATAAAATTGAAGCGATAATATGTCATTCATCTTTGGACCATCACTGCAAAGATCTTTTTGTGTTAAACGACATATTATCTATCCTACTTTTAATCTTAAAGTTAAAGCACATATTCATCAATAATTTTGGACTGATATATTTGGTAAATGCTTTGGACAGCCTCAGTCAACAAAAATGTTTTTGTAGAATCGCTAACATTAATTGTCCATAATTGATTTTGACCTTGACCACCTATATAGATCAACCATTTACCAAATACCAACTGCAAACAATTTCCTACGCCCTCTTTGAAAATCAAGCTGTTGACTTCATAGTTCAATTGTTATACAGAAAACTCTACTATCGAAGATTTATCAATATTATACGGTATATAATGCCTTGTTCTTATATATTTGGCAGTGTCGTCGGATCGCAACGAATAATTTTTGATGTGATATTCGGGATGTTTTAGAAGCAAATGCTTACATGGAGAACAAAGTCGGCGCAAAGATCCCTGAGGAATCAAACGATATTTGTTAAGAAAATACTCATCATCCTTCAAGCAAGTGAAATGGCTATGTAATTCGTGATTTCCAAAGTAATTTAAACTTTTAAATTGCGTGATAGGTTGGTATTGGAAGAATATATTAGGAAGTATAATGTGAATTAATGAATCCTGAGATTTTGCAAATGGCCTCCAAACCAAATCGAGTTCATCTTCTGAGCTTACTTCGGTAGAAAATACTGACTGTGACCTAGTAAAATTATTTGATAGCTAATTATTTACACGCTTGAGATCACAAATATTTTGGTTAGCATTTGATAAACTAATACTCTCATTTTCACTATTTCTGAAAGAAGTGATTTCTATAATTTCTTTGACTTTTGGAGATGCTTTGGATTTAGAGAATATGGGTTGTGCATTGTGTCGGTTAAAGTATATTTCAAGCTCAGGTATAGTCATATTTGACAAATCAGGAGCTGGTCTTTTCTCTGCAAACTCCAATATCTCAAGAAGTGTATAAGGGATTTGACCATTTATAATATTTTTTGCTGGATTGTAGGGCACTCCACCTAAATAAACTTGAAATGTTGCCATACGAGAACATATGGGATGATCAGGAGGAAAAGTGATCCACGGTTCGACACTGAGGAGTGTTATATCTGAAAAAACGCTCATTGGCTTAGGGAAAAATGTACCTGCTGATATAATTGGCCTAGGTTTCCTCGGTGGCATTATTTGGGCATTTTTCTGAGGTAGATTATGTTGATTATTGGGAACTTGAGAATTTGGAAACATATTAGAAATAATTTGCTGGTTTGAATGAGATTCATAATCAACAGCGTAGTTACTAGAATTCTCTGGAATAATTGTGTCGTTAGTAGGATTCTTTTTAGGTCGACTTCTACCTCTTTTATGAAGAAATTGTGGAATGAAATTTAAACTTTTGGTTGTATTAATAGGATTATTGTCTTCTGAATGATTTTTAGGTCCGCCTCTTTGTTCAAGGTAAGTATTAATATCGATCTTTTTTTTCATTCGAAGGACTTTTGAATGGTCGTCCATGTTTCTTTGGTGTAATATCTATATTGGAATTTTTGTCTCTTGACGAATTTTTGAAAGGTCGACCTCTTTTTTTCTGCGTGGAATTTGAATTTGTATTGATGACATTTGAAGGATCATGAATTGAAGATTCGTTATTATTTAAAGAAGCTATGGAATTGATATTACTATCATTCAAAGGGATTTTTGATGATCGGCCTCTTTTCTTTGGAGTCGTATCAGAATCTATATGTCCAATTAACGAATGGCTATTTGTTTGTAAACTGGGTTCAGTATTATCGATGTTGTCCATTCATGTCCATTTTAATAAAATGTAACAGAATACATGTTAATTAATATACTTAAACACAGTTATTAATAAAACTTGAATTGATATTCTGAATTAATAAACTTGATAAGTGCTCCTATCGAATCCTATATATATGAAATATCAGTATATCAAATTTTGGAATTGACTATATAATAACTTTAATATTGCATTGTAATAATATTTGAATGTGATGTATTAAATAAACATAAAAGATTATTAATATTATTCTATTATGTTTTACTTTTCAGATACCCAATTTTTATATTATAAATAATCATTTATTGAAAATCTGATCATTTTTGTTATGTCATAATATAAATATTGCCATTTTACCACTGTAAAATCTACATTATTTTTAGGAAGTAATTCTTGATATCAGAATCAGTAAATCAATATACTATTATAAATATATATGTATTCTTTATTTTATCAAATCTTATAATTATTATGCGAAATTTTAACTTTGAAAATTCGTATTTAAAAAAAATAGAAATATAATGAAATTTTAAAATTAAAAATAATTCATTTTAATGAATTTGATTTCACCTATAATATTAATCAACTGATATTAAAATTATTTAAATATTCAAAATATAATATACTAACAATAATTTAACAGGATGAAGGAATAATAATATTTCATAACATTATCATAAATATTATAAATATAAGAATACTCTATAATTCGGTATCGTGAATATATAAATAATAATAATAAATGAACTTTATTTTGAATAATTAAAAAAAATCAAATGCTAAAATGGAAAATAACTGGATGAGTAATATTAGTTTTTTTGTGTGTATAATCTGAAAAGATTCACACTTTTTATCACTAATAAATTTTTTCTGATATTTTAACTTATTAGTTTAGTATTCAATTGTTAATGGATATTTATATTAATATTTATAATTCAATTAAAATATATGAGATTCTATTAATAAAATTAATTTAATTCCAAAAATTAAAATTATTTTTTTCCTTTTTCCTCAAAGTTTATCATTTTCCTGTGATTATTCTTAGTTATGACTTTTTCTTTCAAATTTAAGGCAATTTCTAACAAATACTACCCCTTCTTAAATACTATTGTTTACTAACTTTGATTATAGATCAAAGTCATTTTATTTCGAAATACAATTAATCGATCATTATTGATAAACTTCAAGTCTTCATCTGTACATTCAGCCTATACTATTAGCATTTATATTATTGCTTTTAAATTACCTAACTATATATACTAAGTATATTAATCTGATAAATATAAATTATTAAATCTTAATATTAGTCTCAATTGAATTATAGTTGATTCGATATTAGCCAAACTATATTATTAATCAAAATGCTAGTTGCAATATAATCAAACATATATTTTATATTTGCCAATTGAATATTTAACAATTATATAATATTTTAATTAAAATGAAATGATTTTCTTTTGAGATATAAATTAATATAATCATTCTTGTATAAATATATTATTAGATGTTATTTTTTTGACATGAATTTAAGTAATATAATAATATATTTATTATATTCTTATCCCAATTAATCATTTTCAATAATGATATATCTGTAATAATAATTTATTTTTGTGAGATATTTATAGAATTATAATGTCTAATTATTATATTTAATATTCAATTAAGTTAGAATGATGGTTTTTATTTAATTAATGCTATATAATCAAATCAACATTGGCCATAAAGTCTTAGTCCTATATCTGTTATTTTTAAAGTATAACTTATAAAAAATATATACAGTTTAATTCTGATATATCTTTAAATTGGATAGTGTATTAAAAGATGTGAGAATAATTTCATTTAATAGATTATATTCAATTAAAGCCATGATAAATTTTTATTCTTCATATTCAGTTTACATATAATAATTACTAATAATTTGCTATGAATTAATTTTGTTTAGGTATATGTAAAATTTAATAAAAAACTACTACAATACGATTGCTCAGTGATGATTGAATTTAAATATATTCTCAAAATAACTTATATCATACATAATTATCCTTGATTCAAATAAAATAATTCCCTTGTTTAGTATAAATGTTTCAATAAATTTATATACATCTTTTGAAGCAAATATTAGTTTTAGGTTAAAAAATACCTTATGTATATCAATAATTGATAAAGATGTAAGTAAATGAATATTTATATCGTTTAATAAAGTTAAACAAATTATAACCAGTATTCTAAGTTTCTAGGTCAAATTTTTCTATTTTGTTAAGACTTAAAATGGATTATTAACTACATTGACCTAATAATTGTATCATAAATTCCTTAAGAGTTATAAAACCATAAACGTTTTTGGTTATTTGTACAGGTTATATAAGGTATATCAATATAATTATTACCTTTTTAAAATGATTGAGTACTCTTCATTATAGTTTTACATAAGGTTGATATCCAATGATATAGATTTTGTTTGGATTTGATTTAAAATTTTATAATATTTTATCTTAATTATATTTCAAAATTTATTACTATTGACAGTTATAATGAAAAGTTATTGGCATCTTTTATATTATACTGTTATAATCTTTTATAGTTATAAATTTTAAATTTCATATCTTAAATATTTATAGGAATATTTTTATTCAGTTTAATATTCATCAACAAATAGAAAATAAGACTTAAATTGATAAAAGAATATTTAATAACATTTTTTTTCAAAAAAAACTTCAAATTTTTATTGCTTCTTATCAGAATATTAAATTTAATATATATCTTTTTGAATAATAAGTTGAATTATTTTTCTAATTAATATAAATCATAAAATAGTTAATTTTTCAATTTATTTATATAAATTAAGATTAAATCTTGAACATAAAATATATATTAAATTAATTAATAGAGTAATAAAAATTATATCATAGGTACATTTAAATATAAAATTATGAATTAATATAATTCGCTAAATAAAATCTTTATATAATGTGTTTGATTCAGTAATGATTATTTATTACTATAAAACATAAAATTATAAAAAAATCAATATCGTTTATAATATGAAAATCTAAATTTGAAATATCAATGTTGAATGCAATATTGAGTATAATATAATAGAATATTTGAAATATTATCAAATAGAAATCAAAATGTTATATATTAAGGACAATCTTTACGATAGCTTTAGAATATTAATTATACTCACATATATATAAACTTATAACGAATTGAAATCACTTTGAGATTGTAAAAGTTCTATATAGAAATTTTACCAAAATTTTTTATTACAATATTAATTGTATAAATACTTGTTGAATAAAGTATATTAATCTGTAATAGAATATTCATTATATATACCAAAATTAATCATTATTATCTATTTATATTTTTATTAAAGTTCACTTATGGAAATAATTATTAAATTTGATAACAGTATCAATATATGGAATAATAAATTGCTTTGAATCAATATTCAGCCGAATTGCAAATTAACCTTTATAACGTTTATATATATATAATAACTATTTAAAACATTAAAAACAATATTTTAACATTATTAACCATTAAACTCATAATTATAATATTGAGATATATATTAAATAAATGAAAAATAATATAACGTTAATAATCACATATATAAATTTTATTATTATATTTTTTTAAATAATAATTATTAATGTTTTTAATTTAGAAATAAAAACATCATTATAAATCTCAGTTGTTCAAGTTTAAAAATCTTTTACTGGTAAGCATATAACTAAGATTCCCTAAGTGATTAAAATCATAAGGAACAATGTTATATGAGTATGGTGCATATAATAAAGTTTATATTTTCTAACATGACATTAACTTTTTTTTCAAATAAGTTTTGATAAATCCTGGAAATTAAAGAGATTTGATATCTCATTCATCTTAAATATTTATTCAATATCATTATCTAAAAATCGAACAAGGATCCTTATTTCAATTATTAATCTATGATGCAATATATCAAATACAAAATTCATTAATGTTAATATAATTTTTGTTTGAAAAATTCAGGTAATAAATTTCATATGTCAGCTCATTTTTTCAACCAAATTGAATTTATATAAGGTATAAAAGTAAAAACCAATTATATTCAATTGTCATTATGTTGTTCAGCATATTAAGCCTATGAATATGATTTAAGGATATTGATTATAATATTGTTTGTTCTCTTTAGTCTTAATACAGGATTATTGTTATAGTTTCCGTTTTCTTCTTTGATAAGGTTTTGGGTCAATAATAGTATTTGTAGATTAGATTAAAATTAATCTACAAGGTAATCTTCCAGCAAAAACCCGTAATTTAAAATATGTATTTCTTAATTTGTTAAAAAATTAAATTTTTGTCATATATTAGGTGGTGTCAATCGAAGGATATCTTGAATAGTTTATGATTTTTGCTAATCATGTCTACTCTTATGCTTTATGATATCAATAAAGTATATTTCGTGTGAATATTTTAAATTTTGATAAAGTTAGCTTGGTATATAATCGGATAGTCAACGAATTTTTATAAATGATTTCATATCAAATTTGTCAAATAGTTCAGTAGTTAAAATATGGTTCATAATTTTAAATTATAAAGAATATCAAGAATTCAGTTGTATATGTTAATGTAAAATATATATTTTCAGTATTACAATATGTTATATAATTAGTTTAAAATGAATCAAAGGATAATTATGACTATAATGGCGTTATAAAACACGATTAAACTTTTTATAGCATCATTCTAATAAATTTATATAAAATATTTTTAATATTAAAAACTCTAAGTTTTATTTAATAGGAATTTGGAAAAAATATCTTGATCAAAGCCTAAAAATGATAGCAATATTAAAAATAAAATCAAAAATCTAATACATTATATCCTTAAACATTCTAGTTAGTATATTTTTCAAAATTATAAATTATTATTCTCTTGAATACAGATTTATATATTTACGATTTTTAAAATATTAATATTTCGGAATTTAATATAATATTGATTGTGATTTGTGGAAGAAATTTAATGAGCTTTTTAAGCTAAGAAATATTTTAGTGAATATGGTGTTATGTTTGATAAATAATTACCTCTAAATTCATCAATATTTTTTTTTTCAAAAGTGATATTTAAATGTGATTTGAGTAAAACGAATTAATCAAATAAAATCACTCAGACAATTTTTCCCACAACTTGTCAACAATTAATCACAAAAGTATATAAGGGATCTTAATGCATTTTTCTTCTTATCAATTCTCTTTCACAAAATTTAATAAATTACCTTGAATCAATTAAGGCTGCTAAACAACCAATCATTTTACTGAATTTTCTTTTTAATCCAATCATATTGATTGATTTTTCTCTTTCCTCATTGGCTGAATTCATCCAATCACAATGCATTATCATCATTTGAAAAGTTGGTCAATTAGTAATGTATAAATGTGATCTGAAGTCCTGAGGATGTAATCGTTTTTTGTTTCTGGTTGACTTGGGAAACCAAATACAGCTCAGTAACATAATCGCTACCACTCATTAATTCACTAATTTGTGATACAAAACCTTTCTCATAATCAATTAACTAACTACGTGTTATTGTATATTTAAGTTTTAAATATAATTTTAAAACTAAAAAATCTTTACTTGTTGATTATTTAAGATATAACATTAAAAATTAAAAATTACATAATCTTAAAAACTTCAAATTAATATTCAAATCAAAAATAACTAATGTCCACCAATCAATACGGTTTCCCTCCGTCAATCGCTCCTCTAAGGAGAGTAGATTCTGTTCAGTTCGGCATTTTATCTCCTGAACAAATCGTAATAATTTTTTCAATCTAATTGATATTTTGATTCAATTTTTATTAATAAATGTAAATTTAGATCAAAAACTCAGTTGTCGAAGTGAAATATCCTGAAATCATGGATGAATCAGGTTTTATCCCTAAAGCTGAAGGTCTTTTAGATCCTCGTATGGGTACTATTGACAGAAATCTTAAATGCCAAACCTGTGACCAAGGTATGTCTGAATGTCCCGGTCACTTTGGACATATTACATTAGCCAAACCCGTTTATCATCCTGGTTTCATATCTAAAGTCAAAAAGATTCTTGAATGTGTTTGCTATTTCTGTTCCAGACTTAAAGTTGACGATTCTCATCCCAAAATGAGAAATGTCCGTGGCAAAAACCCCAAGATTCGTTTCAAAATTGTCTGGGATATTTCTAAAACTAAAACTGTTTGTGAAGTTGATAGTGGTGACGCAACTAATGGTAGTTTTGACCCCAATGATCCTAATAGCTTTAATGACGGTCCTACTCGTGAAGGTTGTGGACATCGTCATCCCACTATTCGTAAAGAAGGTATGAAGCTCTTTGCCGTTTTCAAACCATCTAAACAAGCCGATGATACCGGTTTTGGTGAACCTGAAGGTAGAATTCCTCTGCCTCCTTCTAAAGCCCTTGAAATCTTTAAGCGAATTGATCAAGCCGATGTCGAGAAGATGGGTTTATCTTGGGAGTTTGCTCGTCCTGAATGGATGATTATTACTGCTTTAGCTGTCCCTCCTCCTGCTGTTCGTCCTAGTATTATGATGGACGGTACAAATCGTGGACAAGACGATTTGACGTATAAATTATCAGATATTATTAAAACAAATAGAGCTTTGGAAGTATGTCTCAGTGATGGTTCTCCAGGTCACATTTTAGAAGAACACGAGCAATACCTTCAATATCATGTAGCTACTTATATGGATAACGACATTGCTGGATTACCTCAATCGCTTCAAAAATCTGGCCGTCCTATTAAATCTATCAGAGCTCGTTTAAAGGGTAAAGAAGGTCGTTTAAGAGGAAATTTAATGGGTAAACGTGTTGATTTCTCTGCTCGTACGGTTATTACAGGTGATCCAAATTTATCGATTGATCAAGTCGGTGTTCCTAGAAGTATCGCACGTAATCTTACTTATCCTGAAAGAGTTACACAATATAATATTCAAAGATTAAGAGAAGCAGTACGAAATGGTCCAAATGTTCATCCTGGGGCTAAATATGTTATTCGAGACACAGGAGAACGTATCGATCTTCGTCATTACAGGCGAAATGCTGAGGTTCCTTTGATGGTCGGGTATATTGTTGAAAGACATATTATTGACAACGATGTGGTTATTTTCAATCGTCAACCTTCATTGCACAAAATGTCTATGATGGGGCATTTGATCAAAGTTATGCCATACTCTACTTTCCGTCTTAATCTTTCAGTCACATCACCATATAATGCAGATTTTGATGGTGATGAAATGAATATGCATGTGCCTCAATCTGAAGAATCTAGAGCCGAAGTTTTGAATATTTGTATGGTTCCAAGACAGATTGTATCTCCACAATCCAACAAACCAGTCATGGGTATTGTACAAGACACTTTATGTGGTATTCGTAAGTTTACCCAACGTGATGCTTTCTTGGACAGAGCTCTCGTAATGAATTTACTTATGTGGGTTCCTAATTGGAATGGTGTTATTCCTACCCCTGCAGTTGTTTATCCCAAGCCTCTTTGGACTGGTAAACAGATTTTATCTCTAATTATTCCAAAACAAACCAATATGACCACAACGCATTCAACACATCCTGATGGTGAAAATACCTTTATATCTCCTGGAGATACTAAAGTTATTGTTCATGATGGTGACTTGGTTGCTGGTATCGTTTGTAAGAAGACTGTCGGTACTTCAAGTGGTGGTTTAATCCATACTATTTTCAATGAACATGGTTTTGAAGAATGTAAAAAGTTTATTAATGGTTGTCAAGCTATCGTCAACTATTGGCTTTTACAAAATGGGTTTAGTATTGGTATTGGTGACACTATCGCTGATGCAGCCACTATGGATCATATTACAAAGACTATTTCTGAGGCCAAGCAAAAAGTAGCTCAAATTATTGAAACAGCTAATGAAGACAAGTTGGAATGTGCACCTGGTATGACTATCCGTAAAACTTTTGAAAGTCAAGTAAATCAGGTATTAAATCGTGCTCGTGATAGTGTCGGTAACTATGCTCAGGTCAATCTCAGTAATAGTAACAATGTCAAACAAATGGTAATCGCTGGCTCTAAGGGTAGTTTCATTAATATTTCTCAGATGTCTGCTTGTGTGGGTCAACAAAACGTAGAAGGTCAACGTATTCCATTTGGTTTTAACAATCGTTCACTTCCTCATTTTACGAAAGATGACTACAGTCCCGAAAGTAAAGGTTTCGTCGAAAATTCTTATTTGAGAGGTCTTACACCTTACGAATTCTTCTTCCACGCTATGGGTGGTCGTGAAGGTTTAATCGATACTGCTGTCAAAACTGCTGAAACTGGTTATATTCAACGTCGTTTAGTTAAAGCCTTAGAAGATGTAATGGTCAATTATGATGGCTCCGTTCGTAATTCCATGGGTCAAATTATTCAATTCTGTTATGGTGAAGATGGTATGGACGCTTGTGCCATTGAGAAGCAAAATCTTGATATTATTCGCTTCAATGATTATGAGTTTAAACAAAAATACCAAATTAATCTTTCTGATCCAGCTAATGGGTTAGATTCTCTATTGATTCCAGATGTTTATAATGTTCTCATCAATGATACTACCACCCAAGAATTATTAGATGAAGAATATGCACAACTTCTGCAAGATAGAAAACTTTTGAGAGAGTTTATTTTCCCTTCTGGTGATTCTTCATGGCCTCTGCCAGTCAATCTTAAACGTATTATCGAAGGTGCTCAGATTCGCTTTGGCATCAATCCTCTAAAGAAAACCAATTTACATCCTGCCATTGTCATTAAAACTGTCAAAGATGTTATTAATGAACTTCTTGTCATTCGTGGTAGTGATCGACTTTCTTTGGAAGCCAATGCTAACGCTACTACTCTCTTTACCATCTTGGTACGATCTTACTTTGCAGCTAAGAGATGTATCAAAGAATTCCGACTTTCTCATGATGCATTTATTTGGGTTATGGATGAAGTCCGTCAACGCTTTAAGGATTCTCAAATTGATGCTGGTGAAATGGTTGGAACTCTTGCTGCACAATCCATTGGTGAACCTGCCACTCAAATGACACTTAATACTTTTCATTATGCTGGTGTATCCAGTAAGAACGTCACCTTAGGTGTACCTCGTCTTAAGGAAATTATTAATGTTGCTAAAAATATCAAAACACCATCATTAACAGTGTATTTGGAAGGAAAATATGCTGTAAATGAAGTTGATGCCAAAAAAGTAGCTTCAGCCATTGAACATTGTTCTCTTAGTCATTTAGTCCAATCCACTGAAATTCATTATGATCCACCTGGTCGTGGCGGTTCTGTTATTCCTGAAGATAGTTTAATGGTAGAAAATGCAGAAGCATTGATGGATCCTTCTGAACTTCGCACACATTCTCCATGGGTTCTTCGTTTAATTATTGATAAAGCCAAGTTAATTGACAAAGGACTTGAAATGGACGAAATTAACGCAGCTATCAAACATGAATTCGGAGATGATCTTAATGTTCTTAACAGCAACGATTTAGATGAACATCTTGTAGTCCGTTGTCGTATTGTCAATAATTATGACCATAGAGATAGTGTTGAAGAGGGTATCATTTTGGAAGAAGATGCCTTCTTGAGAAGAATTGAACAAGAAATGCTTAATAATATTGTTTTGAGAGGTATTCCCGAAATTTCTAGAGTTTCCATGATTGATGATAAGAGAAATATTATCGATGCAAGTGGTAAAATCCAAAAAATTGAAGAAAAAGTACTTTCAACAGATGGTTGTAACCTTAAAAAGGTCCTTTGCGTTCAAGGTGTTGATTCTAGACGTACTAGATCTAACGATATTTGTGAAATTATCGATGTATTGGGTATTGAAGCTGCTAGAGCTGCAATTTTGGCTGAATTAAGAAACGTTATTGAATTTGATGGTTCTTATGTCAATTATCGTCATTTAGCTTTATTATGTGATGTTATGTGTAACCGTGGTTACTTGATGGCCATCACTCGTCATGGTATCAACAGAACCGATTCTGGTTGCTTAATGAGGTGTTCATTCGAAGAGACTGTAGAAATCCTTATGGATGCTGCATCATCTGGTGAATTGGATGACTGTAAAGGTGTAGCTGAAAACATTATGCTTGGTCAACTTGCTCCACTTGGTACTGGTGCTTTTGATCTTTTACTTGATGAAGCTATGCTTGAAGAAGCTCTTCCCCATCATTCTAACGCTGCCCCTGGATTAGATGCTGCAGAAGGCGCATTCTCTCCTCTTGGTGCAAATGGATATTCAACTATGATGACACCATATGACGGACGCAGTCCTCAATACAGTGACTATGCTGGTTATTCTCCAAATAACAATGTCTTCTCTCCTATGGCTTCAAGTCCAGGTCCTATGTCAGGATGGCATCCTTCTCCACGCAATCCTACTTCTGTCTATTCACCCAAAGACCCTGGATTTGGTCCTTCTAGCCCACATCATCCATTCTCTCTTGGCTCTACATACTCGCCATCTAGTCCCAATGCTTCTGGATCTTTGTCTAATCCAGGCGACTATTCACCTACAAGTCCCCTTGCCGTTATGGCTGAAGCTGGTTTGAGCTATTCACCCACTAGTCCATCTAGAAGTAACTTTAACTCTGTCCGTTACTCTCCCACTAGTCCATTCAGTAATCCTAACCAAGCTTCTTACTCGCCAACAAGCCCAATGCATTCAAGAAACACTGGATACTCTCCAACAAGTCCTGGTGCGTCCAATGCTCTTGGTGTTCCATCATACTCACCAACTAGTCCAAATTTGAGCGGAACTACTCCAGCCCATGCCTACTCTCCCACCTCTCCTAACTATTCACCTACTTCTCCAAGTTTTTTGTCTCCTGGTCAACAGACTGGCGCTTTTTCTGCAACTTCACCTTCCTACCGCCCAACCACAGGTATCAACTCTGGCACCCTTCACTACTCACCTACTAGCCCCAATTATGCTGCATCTGCTACACCAGGATATTCACCAACTAGTCCTAATTACTCTCCAACATCTCCCAGCTTTATGCAATCTGGATCTGCTTCATTTGGACGTCCTGCTGGTCCATCTAATATTTCACCTACTTCACCTAATTATTCACCCACTTCTCCCAATTATTCCCCTACCTCACCTAACTACTCTATGCATTCACCTAATTACTCTCCCACATCACCAAGTTATTCACCTAACTCAGCTAATGCTTTTTCACCTACCAGTCCTTCTTACAGTCCAACTAGTCCCTCATTTAGTCCACAATCTCCTTCATACAATGGAGGTTCTACATCTGGACAAGGAACTTCTGGAAATCGTACCAATGGCGGAAACTACTCACCTGTTCATCAAACTGAAAGCGAAAAAGATAAGCAAGCTTCTGGATCATCTGTTAATTTGTCAGGTTGGGGTGATCGCAATGGACCTCGTCAATAATTTTATTAGCATTTTTGAACTGAAGTACTAATTCATTGCCATATATGTGTGATATATTGATTTTAGCATATATTCAAAAATCCAAGGTTATATTAATAAATTAAATATAAACATTTTTCTATTACTCCATATTATAAATAGTTCTATATAATATATCTTTTTCCTTAAAATTATAGAATATATTAATAAACCTAATTTTATATTTCTTTTCTATTTAAATAATATTATATTGATCAGAATATAATACTAGACCATGTTACAATATCTCAAAAGTCAGAATATTAAAATATATTTATTTTGAATATAATTTTGATAGAACTAGTGATGATTATGATTTAAACATCTTATTATAATTTTTATATACTTGTTGTTTTTGCTCAATCAATTATTAGTATAGAAATTAAGAAATGGTAAATTTAATTTCTGATCTTTCAAACATATTATACATTTTGAAAGATTATTTATATATAAAATATATAGGAAAATAAATATTTTCAAACTATATATATATATATTTAATTTTAATTCTTTTTTTTATAAAAATATTTTGATTTTAAAATTTACACTTAATTTAATTATGCTTAAATTAGATAGTGATTATGAAAAGGCTTTTGTTTTTATATTTTTAAAACTTAACTATAAACTCTTTAAAATTATTTAAAACTTATAAATAATTTATAAAGATGGTGTTTTATCTAAAACTACCATATATTACTAAATTTGTGATTTTAATGTTAAAAGGGACATTATTTAAAATTTACCAAAATCTAATAGATTAATTTTTATTATTATTTTTTTGCTTATAAATAAAATAAAAAATATATATTAAGAAATACCTTTTTATTTTTATTGAAGAGCTATTAAAGTAAATTAATATTAATTATATCAGCATGTTATATATACTTAAATTTAAACTTAATTTAATTAATAAAAATGTAAAATAAATACCTTATAATTTTACAAAAGTTTAAAAGAAAATTAAAATAATTATAGTTAAATTAAACTTATTAAAATATAACTAAAAACAAAAGTTTTTATAGTAAATATTTATAATTAATATATCTTAAATTTTTTTATATTATCTTTTACTTAAAAATAAAACAAAATGTTAAGTTAAATTAATCCCCTTTACAAATTCTAATAAATAAATACTTTAAATATAAAT
>JNEM01008484.1:0-22189 GCA_000697335.1 Conidiobolus incongruus B7586
AATTCATATGGTAGTAGTATTATAATAATATATTGTATTATATAAAACAAATTTTAAATTAGTTATATATATATAAATAGATTAGATTAAATATACCTTTGCTAATTTATTAATCTGTATAATATTTTTAATAAATATTTAATAAATATTATTGACTTAAATTTTTATTAATCATAATAAAATAATATTATAAATTTTGTAATAAAAAAATTTATTATTAAAATTAAGTACTGAAGGTTGAAAAATAATAAAATTAATATTATAATTTATTCTTTTTTGAAAAATATTTACTTATATAATTAAAATCCTGGTTTTTATTTTATTTTATTTCATGATATTTTCACAAAATATAATTTTATTGTAATTTGATCACAAAATTGCTTTTTAATATATAAAATATTTACTAGAATATTAATGACGCTTTGAATAATTCATTTCGTAAATCAAACTAAATATAAGCATAAATTTTTTTAAAATCATAAACATTAGTAATAAATATTTAAATAATCGAATTTAAAAATTCAATTAAATAAAATTAACTGATATCTAAAAAATCTTAATAATTAATTTAAAACCAGTAGATGATTGATATCATAATAAAAAATCATATGATCCCAATGTCTCCCAAATAGGAAATTATATCTGATTCATTTACTAAATCAATATTTATAATTTAACTTGATTTCATGCATTTGAATTGCGATTTACTCCCATATACGATATGACTTCATCAAAAAATTGGTGACAAATCTACACTGTTGAATTTAATGAATTATATTGAAGCGTTAAAAAAATATGGAATCGAACGATTTGTAATCTTTATCATTTAAATCCTAACATGCTTGATATTTAATGATAATAGCTTCCTTTTATTACAATAGTTTAAATACTCAATCATTAATTAAATTACTAAAGAATTATTCACAATAATAAAGTTATCAAACAAATATTTAAATTATTTTTGTTGATTGAAAAAAAATGAATTTGATTTGAGATCAATTTGGGTAATTTTGATATTTTTTCCTATGAAATCACCCTTCATTACCCATTTGAGAAATTTTTGTATCAAGATCAAACATACAGATAACATTACACACTACCAAATTGAAATTTTGTAATGAATAGATAAGGATATCCTAATGGGGATAAACCTTGATAAGATATAAATTAAGGATGTTCCAAATTGGGTGGGATGAAAGATAAGCACAAAAGAAAAATTTAGAATTGCAAGAAAAAAGATATTTAATTTAGATTTAATACAAATTGGCAACCAGATAATTAATTTAATTATAAGGGTTCAATCCTGTTTTTAATCTCTTATAAAATTCTTTTTTGTAATTAGTAAGGTTCTAATATTTAAATCCTTCAAAAGTTGATTAAAAATGGAATGACGTTTGTTATTGGAATATTTGACTGCCAGCTGCGTTAAAAATTCATGAAAAAATGAGCTAAGAATACTGTAAATATTTCCAAATGACAGGTCTACATTTTAAAAGATTTGGAACGTTAAAATGAGGCAAGCCAACTGCTGAGCAATTGAGCCAATCAATTACTAAATCAGCCATTTGAACTGAGTTGCTGATCATTTATGTAATATCTAAATAATTGAATTGAATTTAGGTCAAAATTTCATATGATAAACTACATAAATCGACATTTTTTTTGCAATTTGGAAATTTGCAATCCTTTATCAATGAGTTTTGATTTAGTTAGGTATAGATAAGAAGAGTGTTCATTGCCAAATTAATCATTTTGAAGCAGGGCTTAATGATTGTTATCTATGTTATCAATATGAGTTTAGTTCATTGTGCTATTGAGCAGCATGTATATAAGCCTCCTTTAAGACTCCTTGAATTCAAACATTGCAAGAAAAGTCGACTTGGGAGTGATGGGATGAATTGTTTTTAAAGACTGGCTTTTAAACAATAAAGCAAAGTTACATTTAGCTCCTTAAATTTAAATTCTATTAAGACCCTTAAACGGTTTGTAAGCATTGAAATTATACGAATGAACAGCTCACATGTTAAAGAGACCTAGTGACTTGCTCGTTTGATTGCACAGGTTATTGCATATATGAGTAAGATGAAAGAGGTTGAAAATTGATAGCCATCGCTTCTACCTAACCAAATATTACCATAACATAGGACAAGAGGTTTCCACATTTCAGAGTCATTTGATATAATTTAATTTTTTTACACTCGGGATCGGGAAAGTATGCTAAAGATAAGTGATGCGATACGATGTAATTTAGCAGTTTTTTATTTAAATTTACCAATAACTTTGATGGATCATAAGTATGTGTAATGAAACTTGATTGATATTGTATCATTGTTTTAACCATATATTTAGTAATCATGGTTAAACTAGTCTGAGTGTCGTATTGTTCAAGGTTCAATTATCTTCCTAATGTTTTAAGAGTTTGAGAAATTGGCCCTGGATTCAAATTGAAAATCCTATTTACAATGTCAGATAATTTTCCCCATTATTTACTCTTGACATCAACCATTCTTATTTTCATTAATCTATATTGATCATAACTAATAAGCTATTTCTATTTATCATTCTCCATATCTGCTGATCATATATATGATTTCAATTTTTAATCTCAATCCATTATCAATTTCATCAATATCCACCAAAATTCAAATTAAAAATTAGCAAATGATGGAGAGTATTAAATCGCCGTTGAAGTACAAGTGAGAATACATCCGATTAGTCATTGACAGTAAATAGTAAAGATGCTATTTCAGTTAATTATTTCCTGAATATGCAAAATGTAGATGGGAGTAACCATTTCAATTCCTAATTAAGTGCAAAATCAATCAAAAAAATCACCTGCAACTCCCAAAATTTTGTATATCATTCACCCAATCTTTCCTAATTAACACAATTGGTTTAACTTGAGCTACAATTTGGCTTAGGCCCATTAATTTTATAATTAATCATAAAATTTCCTTGTTCTTTAAATTTCAAGTATTACAAAGTATTAAATATTTGAAGTCATCATAGTAATCACAACAACAAGACTAGTATTATTACCTTATTATATAGTTAACCTTAATTATTTAATAAACTATGATTTTCATAGTTTAATTTGAATTCGAAAAAATTATAATTGTGAGATATTCTATAAAATCATAGTAAAAAGAATCGAGATAAAATGATGTAATAGCCATTTGCCTAATTCTCTCATAGTCCAATCAGATACTCCTAACTTCAGAGTTTACTTCATAAACTATTTATGTTATCAGTTAAATCAGTACTAAATAATTTTCAGCCAATCACATTGGTCCAATTTCTCACTCTCGCAAATCCAGCCAATCATGATGGTAAGTTTTATTTGCGTTTCATTTGCCCAGTTCCTCTTCATTCAGTTTAGCTTAGTATGGAACTTCTCAAATCAGAATTGTTGGGCATGTGATAATGTAGTATAAATACTGTCCCTTTTCTTTGAATATGGTTTGAAAGAAATTTTTTCTCAAATTTCTGACAAACAAAATTTAACATATCAAATTTATTACATTCTAATCGCTGGTGTTTGTTTTTATCTACCTCAATTCTTCGCAAGTCTTTAAATTACTTTTTTTACCTAGTTAACCTCTCTAGTCTTTTATTTCCTTGTTTATTATATGGCTGGGTTTCATAAGTATAACTTCAACTTTGGTAATATTCAAAATGTTTTGGGTCTTATAAGGGCTGATAATAATCCTCCTTTACAAAAAAATAATGATATCGCTGAAAACACAAGATCTCCATCAAAGATTTATACAGCACTTTCACAATCTTTAGACTCAAACCGTGCAGATTCTCCGCCTGGACCAACAACACCTCCACCTCATCCTGCTCGTCCTTTACCTATCTCTGTCTACACCAAACCTTTACCTAAAAGAGTTAGTTTTTCTGATCAAAATGAGAGCAACTTGTCTTTTCATTTTGCTCGTATGGGCATGGATAGAGATAGCCCCAAGAGGATAATTTCTGATAATCAGCCTTTTACACCTGATTTTATACCGTGTACTGTGGACACTCCTGCACAAATTAAAAATAACTGGGATGATAGTGAAGCACCAGATCTTTCGATCTCCCCCACTATCTCCCCCGTATCAAGTGTGGATACACCACATCCCTCTGCCACTGAGCCTACACCTATGATTGCCGCCATCAAGCGATCGGCCACTACTGGCACTTATCCTGGTGTTTCAGCACGACGATCTCAAGTCTCACGCCCATTCCAACCCATCAACTCAAAGTCTTTTGATTCATTACCTACTTCAGCTGCTGTTTCATTCTTGTCTTCATTAGCTGATAGTTCGTACTCTCAATTGAACTCTGCTGAAATCGATGATGAAGGTCAAGAAATTGGCAACTATGTCATGGGAAGAATTATTAATCACGGTTCAACATGTGTTGTTCGTGAAGCTTTTACATTTGACCCCACCACCAATTCACCGATAACCTGCGCAGTGAAAGTAGTTCGCAAGCATCGCACATCCACTCTTATTGAAGAAAGAGTGTTCAATGAATTGGATCATGAAATATCTATTTGGAAAAAACTACAACATCCTAGCATTCTTCAACTCATTGAAGTGATTGAAACTGAGCAAGCTCGATTCATTTTTATGGAATATTGTTCCAAAGGATCTTTGTTAAAACATGTTAAAAACAAGAAAAAATTATCTGAACCTGAAGCTAAAAAGATTTTTATTCAGCTATTAGATGCTGTTGAATATCTTCATCAAGAGTTGGGAATCATCCATCGTGATATCAAGCTTGATAACATTCTCATTGATGATCATGACAATGTCAAATTAGCAGATTTCGGATACAGTGATTATGATCGTGCTGGAAGCCCAACTACCAAAATACCCTCTGATGTCCCATCAGCGTGTCAAATTTGTGTTGGAGGCACCATCTCATACTGCTCACCGGAAATGCTCAAAGTTCAATTAACTTCATCTGGATCTGATATCTGGGCCCTTGGTGTTGTTCTATATGCTATGGTTGCTGGAACCCTACCATTTTCGGATGGGTTTGAACCTAGACTCATTCGCAAGATCCTTAATAATCAATTCACCATGAAGGATGAATTCTCCAGTGAATTGAAATCATTGATTGAAAATATCTTGAAACCAAAGGTTGAAGATCGATACACTATTTCTCAGATCCGCCAAAGTGCCTGGTTGCGCCAATAATGAGACATTCCTGTAGGCATATCTCCTGTAATTATTTAACTGTCATTCTCCTACCAAAAGCATCTATCTAGTTTAACATTCAGCCATATGGAGTATAACTGTGTGAATTCCATCGTGTTGGGCTGCAATGACAGACTGTATTGTATATTATCATAAAACTTATCTTTACCCATCAATAAATATCAATCTTAATCTAATATTATCATATTAACCTCAGCATTTTATTTGTATGGATTAATGAGGATTAACAAATAAGACCTTAAAATTGTTAATGCTCAAGTAGTCAATTTGATGTGTTTTATTTCCTAATATGGTCTACTAAATTTCTAATGGGTAATACAAAGTTTCACAGAGTTTAATTTATATTATCCACTTGACAAATTCAAGCTAAATGAAAACAAATTTGAATTATCAGTTGAGAATTTTTAGGTCTCAAATATGTATGATATCATCGCTTCAGTTTGATATAAAAATATTGGATCAAAATATAAGTATGTTTGTTAATTGTTGGATATAACTTGATTCTATTAGTATATTAATTGTTATCCAGTCATTTTCTTATTTGTATTTTATTCTAGAAATAGTTATTAACTTTCACATAAATTGATTAAATGGAAATTGGTGAACCTAACAAATCACTCCTATTCCGAAAAGATCCGATAGATCTCGAAAATGTTTGTTTAGCTAAAAATTGATCGAATTTGAGAAAATTAATTACGGACCAAAAGATTCAATTAATTTTGTATTATTAATTAAAATAATTAGCAATAATAACAGAATGTGAAGCATATTTCAAACAATGGAAGAAATATATTGAATGATTTATTGAGCCTATAGCCATTGCATGAACATGCATTGATATATTTAGAGAATGAATTACTCTATTGTCCCGGTTTAACCTTTGAATTTGATAATAATCACAAATTTCAAAATATTAAATCATGATAAAAATAGTTAGTAATGTTGAATCATTGTTGAGTATTATCAAAGATTAATAATATTGAGAATTTCACAAAGTTCTAAATACAATTGCCAATATTTATGAATCTTTCAGAATTGATACTAATTGTTGATAATTAGTGAAAAACTAATTAAAATTTAATAAAAAAATGTCAAGTTAAAATTTTGATTTGTTAAATAAATATTCGAAATTTTGTAAGTGTTCAAATTTAACATCTATTAGAAATGTTGCAGTGATATTTTTGTTTGTTATTTAATGTTTAAAAATTAATAGTTTGATGTTTTTTTGCTAAGGTATCATGTGAGCATTATTGCCTAATTGGAATTTGTTTATTTTAGATCATTTATGTATTTTAATTCATCATAAATATATAACTATATTATTTTTATCATAATTTTTATAATTGAGTATGAGTTTAATATAACTCATTTTTTGTACTATATTAATAATAGTATTATGAACCAAATATTTAACTAATTTCTAATTAACAAAATGGAATATATTAAATGATATCATCAATAAAACCTACAATCTTGTCAATTGAATGCTATGATTTAATAATAATATAGTTTATAATTTACTAAATTAATCAATAGTGATTTTAAATATATTCCTGTTGTTCTCGGAATTGGTAAAATAATTTAAAAAAATGTTTGGAGTGAATTGATAGTTGAAATGATGTTAAAATGTTTGATATTAAATCACGAAATATTAAATAGTTATATATATTGTAAAATATATTAAACTTAATAACTCAATAAAATTATCAAGTAATATATACACTTTTATTCTATTTGACCAGTTTTTTTACAAAATGAAATAATTTTGATATATTTTATATTTTTGAATTAATATTAATAATTCTATTTAAATTAAAAAATTATGCACTTAATTTTTTGCTAAATTTTAATATTATTAATGAAATTTTTTGTCAAAAAATAGAATATACCAATTTAAATATAATATATAATATTATTTGTTAAAAAAATATAATATAAGTATTATCAAGTTTTAATATTAAAAGAAATGTATTTTAATAATTTTTAAATTAGTTAATCAGATTAATCAATAATATTAATTATTATTAAAATAATTTTTTTCAAATTAGAGTGAATTAAATAATATCAATATTTATAAAAATATAAGAATATTAATTATTCAATTATCTTTATATATTTTTTATTACAATATTATATTAATTTATTATGATTCATATATATTAAAACCAATTATATAAATTTGGACCTTATCTATTAAAAAGAAAAAATTTATCATTTTTCTTAACTAATATTTATTATATATTACCAATGATAAATAATTTTGATTTTAAAGCTAAGTTATTATTCTATTTTTGTAATAATATTAAGTTTTATACATTTCAATATGATATTACAATATTATAATTTTATTATACCATTAGTATAATGAATATTTATTATATGCTAATAATTCATAGGAATATACCAGCCAATTAATATTTTTATCAATAATATTAATAAATAAATAAGTATCATTCTTTTTGTCATATTAATTTTTAATTTAGTTCCTTAATTTAGAAAAAAGACAGATTTATTGAAAATAATAACCTTAATATATATTTATAAGCACAACTATTATTATACTAGTAAATGAATTTGTTTATTAAAAAAATACTTCATGAGGATGTCTGAAGATTGAATAATAAAATTAGTAAAAATGTGCCAGAATATACATTGTACCGATTATACGTTATACAATATACTGGTAAGTTTGAAAATAGAAAATTATTCATTTATGGTATCTTTCATAATATCTTTTTGTGTAATATTATACTTAAAAAAGACATTTAGGTATTTAAGAGTGAGAAAATGAAGTATTGAGTAATTTATTAATAATGTTAAAAAACGCAAATATATCATAATGAATAATTACAGAGTAAAATATTGAGATTATAAAAGAGATGAGATCAAATTATTATTATATTCCAAATCCTCTTCTCTTAGGTCTAGGAGTTGATGCAACTGATCTCCTTCCTGGTGTCGCAATAATAGTTCTAGGTGATTGAGGGATTGATTCACTCTCTCTCAATCGCTTGAGGTTTTCAGTGCTACGTTGGTAATCATCTTCCATATTTTTCATCTGTTGGCTTTGAAGGAGACGATTCTCCTTATGACCGTGATCGGATCTCTTAATACTGAAGAATATGCTACCTAGTTCGGCTAACCATTCAGGCTCAATAGCTGTCACACATTGCATATATTCTTTGGACGTCATCACCAATTCATTGTATACGATATAATCGGGAGTAAAGCCCATTCCATATAAGGCACTAGTTGGATGTAATTGACATGGCATACCTGATCTCAAATTAACATATTCACCAATACCTTTAACCTTGGCAGCTTGATGGAAATAGGCAGAACAAATACATCTACGAACAATATCTGTGTTGGTACCACAAGTGACATACGCCATATTCTGTTGTTTCATAATATCCATAAGCTGAGATCTAACTTCTCTAGCTTTCATCATTGCCTTGGGTTGGATAAAGTGAGCATTACACCAAGAATCTCTGTATCCATTTTTCTTCCACTGCTCGAACACATTGAGTAATGTTAAATGGTCACTTTCTTGGACTTGGAACTTTTCACGAGCTGCATCACTTTCTTCAAGTCTTTCTTTTGGACGATAGAATACTGTAGGAACTGATAGCATTGAAACAATCGTTAAAATTTCAGCTGTGCATCCCATTTCCTCAGAAATAACTAAAAGTTTAGAGAGAGCTGGATCTAAAGGAAATTCGTTCATTTTTTTACCCAAAGGTGTTAAAGCGCCATTGTTGTCTAAAGCACCATAGATCCATAACTGGTACATTGAGTTAAGAATGGTATCTTGTGCAGGTGGATCAATAAAATCAAAATCCAAAAGATTTTCAACTCCAAGTGACTTAAGCAATAACACCACATTAGATAAATTGGCTCTTTGAATTTCTGGAATTGTATTGGGAAACATTTCGTAATTATATGCTTGCTCAGTATATAATCTAAAACAAGTACCAGCACCAGTACGACCAGCACGTCCTGAACGTTGATTGGCGTTTGCTTGCGAGATGGGAGTAATTTGTAAAGCATCCATACCAATTCTTGGATTATAAACTTTGAGTTTGTTATATCCGGTATCAATAACATACATGATACCATCTACAGTTAAAGAGGTTTCAGCAATATTAGTGGCAACAATACATTTTCTTGCTTGGTCGGGAGCTTTTTGGAAAATTTTGGCTTGAAGATAGGCAGGCATCTGTGAATAAATTGGTAATACAGCCAAAGGAGAGACCTCATCCAGCTGTTCTAAACGATCTTTAATCACATCACAAGTAATTTCGATGTCTTCTTGACCTGTCATAAAGATCAAAATATCACCAGGTGGACGAGATAAATGAATAGCGAGAGCTTGTTTGACTGCACTTTCAACATAATCTTCACAGGGAGTTTTACTGAACATAATATCGACAGGGAAAGTTCTACCAGGAATGGTGAAAATAGGTACATTTCCAAAGAATTTGGCAAATTTATCTGCATTCATAGTAGCGGAAGTTACAATTAATTTCAAATCTTTGCGTCTTGTAATAATCTTTTTGATTAATCCCATCAATACATCGGTGTGAAGAGAACGTTCGTGAGCTTCGTCCATAATAATGGCACTATAGTTATCAAGGTCATTTGAGCGAAGAGATTCACGAAGCAAGACACCATCAGTCATATATTTAATAATGGTCTTTTCTGATGTACAATCTTCGAAACGAATAGCATAGCCAACCTCTTCACCCAATTTACATTCCATTTCCTCACTAACTCTTTTTGCGACGGACATTGCAGCAACTCTCCTTGGTTGGGTACAAGCGATCATACCAAATTTACTATATCCATCCCTGTGTAAATACTGGGTTAATTGAGTGGTTTTACCAGAACCAGTTTCACCAATAACTACAACAATCTGATTATCTCTAATGACTTTGAGTAATTCATCTCTAACGGCGAAAGCAGGTAAAAATTGAGCTTGCTCCTTCAATGAGAGAGTTTTTGAGAATTGACTAGAGCCAGAAGATTCACCTTGCATATGGGTCGAAAATTTAGAATTATTACGAGCATCTTCGTCTTCCTTTTCAAGCTCTTTAAGTTCTTTTTCCTGTTTTTCTGCTCCACTTAATTCGGTATGCTGCTTGATTCCCATCATTTTACCGAGAGTTGTTTGTGACATATCTAAAGCTTCTCTAGTTGCCTTCTGTTTCTCTTTTCTTTCCCTACTTTCGCGAACCAAACGACTTCCTTTTTTGGCGAAGATAGCAAGATCTGAAGTAGGATCTCTAACACTTTGAATGGCCTCCATTTGCTTCGTAAAAACTTGTTTTCCACTCAAGAAAGGTGGTTTAATATCTTGCACCAAAACATGAACTGAGGGACCTGTTTCATCGAAATCTGTATCTTGTTCCTTTCGCTGAGCAGCCTCAGTTTTGTTCATTTGGTTCATTTCCCATAAATCATTCTTTTGATTTTGCTGAAGCTGTCGAATAGTTTGTCTTTTGGATTTCTGTTGAAGCTTATTTTCGACTTCTTGATAATAGCTGGAAAATTCGGCAAAGTCATTGTGTTCATTATCAATAGCACCCGATTCTTCCATTCCATACCAGTCTCTATCAAGTTGCTGCTGTTGTTGCTGCCATTCTTCATAACCTTCCTTATCGAAATGTACTGAATTGGGATCGTAGGTATCGCGATAGCCAGAAGGAGCATAAGGCGTTATAATATCCCACTGAGAAGACTTGTTTTGGTTACTCATACGCTCAGAGTATTGTTGGCGAGTAGAAAGGCCACCGACAAGTGCTTTGGAGGAACCAGATGGAGTTGAAGGTCTTTGAGGGGTTCTAGCCCATTCGTCATCAGCAATACGAGACACTGAACGTGGAGAAGAGTGTCTAGAGCTATAGTTACTAGAACGATTAGACGAAGAAGAGCTATATCTATCGTCGTCATAGTTGCGCTGTCGTTCGTCATTTCTATTACTGGAACTAAAAGAATATTCACCTAAAGGAGAGCTGTAGTTAATACTAAAGTTATAATTATGTAAGTTTAAAAAATCGCTTTGCCCACCTCTCCTGTGTAAACTCTTTCTATGCTCATTTCTTAAAACAGCTTGTCTGGATAAACCTCCAGGATGTGAAGGAGTATCTATAACTGGAGCACGGCGATAATTGTCACGGTTATGGTCCCTAATAGATCTGAAAACTGGTTGACGTTCAGAAGATTCGCCATTTCTATCAGAGTGTCTACTAGGTGTTCTTTCCTTTCTGTCATACTCAGATGATTTATATCTGTCGCTATCTCTGCGAGATCTTGGAGAATCAGACATATTAATTAATGAATACCAATATATGTATTATTTATAAAATAAAATTGAGAATAATTTGTGGTTATGTATTGATATTTTGACTTAAAATTAAACCTGCCAATTTGCACTCAATAAATATAATGCATTTATTAATATTCCATTTTTAATTTATGGGACTCGAATATTTCACTCAGTTTTTTATTATTATTGATAATACAAATTATTGAAAAAAATTGAATATCTGGTAATATTATTAATACATTGTTAAAATTAAAAACATTCCAATTATATTATTATTATAATCTATATTCAAAAAATACCTCTTGATATCAAAAAGCTTGGTTTTAACACAATTAATTTTATTTCACCCTTACTCAATATTTTGATCCCATAATAAATTACTCATCTTGATTAATTGATATTTGATATCAAAGTACTGTGAATTAAATTTAGGAACAATCAATTCACCGAATATAAACCAATATAAATTAAACTACTCTAGCAATCTTTAACTTTGTATTTTTAACATGAACGACAACAACAACCCTAATAACTCACAACAGCCCAAAGTAGTGAAAAATCTACTACACAACTTATTCCACTTTAATCGATTGGACTTTACAAACCGTCCCGATTACTATATGTATTTAACAGATAATGACATGCAAGCATTAAAAAAGAATCCTTCAATCCTTGAATATGACCCAATGCCTATGATTCATTCCTTTGGCTCCAGTGTCTACGATATCTCTAACATAATCTTTAATACCATGGATAATATGTTTCAATATACTTTTCCTCAACACTCAAAACCTCCTAACTCCGAATTTCCTACAGATTCAAAAACTTCTTCAAATAGCCCAAGATCCGAATTCATCAAGCCACCTACTAATCAATCCACTATATTAACCGATGCATTTAACAACTCTGGCGACGATGGTTTCTTAGGACCTAGATCCTTATTAGATTTCTTCACTGATAAGGCATCGCCATTTTTTAAATTTTCTTTAGATTCCAATTTCAATAACGGTAAAGAGGACCAATTTCAGTCGGGATGGAGCTATTCATCTGTGAAAACTTATACGGATGAGAATGGCGATATTGTCACCGAGAGGAGAACTAGAGACTTTAACGGTCATGAGGAAGTTACTATTGAGAGGTCGCAGCCTCCTCACTCTCCTTTTTCTAAATAATTAAATTGGTTATTATATATTCTATTCATATTCAATTGACTGCAATAAATTTCTATAATAATATTCAAATAAATTTTCATATTTCTGAATAATTAATTTTTGTAATCAACAAAAATCCTAAGTTTCCAATCCCATAAGAATTGAATAGATTTGATTAGAACATATAATATTCATATTCCTTGAAAAATTAAAATAATAAAAGTAAACTTGTACAATAAATACTTATTGCATATATAATATTATTAACATGGATAATTTAAACGGTAAATAAAATTTTTATTAAATATTAATATAGTGTATATTGATGATTTAATGTAGATAGAGTTCAATTAGAATTATTAAGTGAAGCTATTGAAAAAAACCAATTCAAAGTAAAATTAATATCGCTATAGTGTTATTAAATATTGATATATATTATTTAATAGATTGAAAAATTATCTAACGAATTAGAATTATTTCAATATTACAAATCTATTACTAATAAAATGAATGGTCAGTTTAATTATTTAAAATTAAAAAAATTAGTATTAATTCAATATTTTAGATAATCAACCCAATTGGGTCAACTTTGGTAATATGTTTTGGTCATTAGATAAACAAACTACCCTTAATTATACCGATCAAAGTATATAATATTATGAGATATACATTGGATATTTTTTTTATTAATTCCATAATTAGGCATAAATCAATTTCGATCTGAGTTAAAAACCACTCAAGAACAGGTTTTAAACGATCAAAAGAAATTTCAAACTTTGGCTAATTTACAATAATTACAAATGAGCTGATATAATAAAAAAGATAACACATTAAAGATTTATTTTGATCCAAATATTGTAATCTTTAACGTTTTAAAATTAATACTCACTAAAGTTTTATAAAAAAATTGATTATTTATTAAATAGATTAGATAAATTTGTATAAAAGTTTTATTTAAAAATACAATGATTAATGAATAAATATACATTTAAATGAATTGTTTATATTATAACACCCAAAATAATATGTTGTAAATCAATTCAATATATATAATAGACATAAATATGAATAAAGGATTGTATAACCAATTGATCGAAGCTAATAATGGGAGCTATTATTTAACAGTGTAAATATTTGACATTTTGAATTAAGGTTTAATGTGACTAAAATATAAGTTAATCCTGCAATAAATATTACTAATTGTAATGGAGACTATTACAGTGATTTATAAGGTAGGTAACGATTCAAAATAACGATATAAAAAGTTTGTTAGAAATGAACATGATTGTGAAATTTTTATATAGTCAACATTAGTTATAGTTAGAAAATTAATACAATTTGATTTACTATCCACGGCCAGGAGGAGGAGGAGGAGGACGGAAGCCAGGGGGAGGAGGATTGAATCCAGGAGGAGGACCACCACGACCAGCAGGACCACCAGGGGCAAAGCCAGGAGGAGGACCTTGAGGAGGCATGCCTGGTGGCATAGGCATACCTGGACGGAAACCAGGGGGTGGCATGGGCATGCCAGGTCTGAATCCTGGAGGAGGCATAGGCATACCGGGACGAGGAGGAGGAACAGCGCCTGGAGCAGGTGGAGGTCCGTAATTCATAGGAGCAGCAGCAGCAACTGGGCCGCGGGGTTGCATCATTCCTGGAGCGGGGGCACCAACACCTCTAGCAGGGCCAGAAAGGCCAGGAGCAAAAGCAGCACTAGGGGGAGCAACAGGTAAACCACGTCCCATGGGACGACCAATTCCAGGACCAGCAGCCATAGTAGCGAGTCTGGACTTAGCATCCTTAGCAGATGGAGGAGGAGGGCCATCGACAGATATAGAGACAACCCATTCACCTCTTAAAATGACCAAACCAAGAGTTCTCTTTAAAAGCTGATCACTTTTCTTATCTTTAGATTTTACCCTACGAAATTCTTCACAGTCGCCCAAAACCAAATTCATATATTTATCAAAAGCAAGCATTTGTCCAGCGAATTCTCTCGAATCGGTTAAAGTGATTCTCAAGCGATGGTTTAACAACCCCATCATCTTACTATTTTTCGACACCGTCATGTTGAATTATTATTTATATTATATATAAATTAAATCAGTTTAAATTCTTCAGTTATAAATTCACTACTATTGAATAAATAAAATATCAAATAAATTTAGATTTCTTATTGACTGGATAAATTTATTTTTGAATTTTATTGATTTAATTATTAATTAGAATTTCTTACAGTTGAAATTTTTTAAATAAAAATTTTATTATAATATTCATTATGGGATTCTATTTGAGTGTAATTTTTTCATATATTTTCTTAAATCAAAAATTTATGAGAAATAAATTCAAATAATTATCAAAGTAATATTTTAACTATATCAATATTAATTAATATGATATAAATTTTAATGATTAAATGATTTGAATCTATAAATTTTATAATAAATTTTAAACGATTATTTCAAAATAATAGATTCACAAAATCTATCTTTTTAAAATGTGTATATCTACATTTATTGTAAATTTTATAAAAATTATCTCAAAATAACAGTATATTAATTGACTTAAAAAGGAAAAGGCTATTATAAAGAGAATTTTTGGAAAGTAAATTAGAGATTTAACTATAAAAATCAATAATATTTAGATAGAATATAATTAACGATAATCTTGTAAAAAATAGCCATAATTGAAATTTGAACACTCACTGGGAATTAAATTTAAGTAATCCAGGTTACAGCGGATATCTTCAGTATTATAATATTTAATTAAAATAAACACTGTAAATTACTTGATTATTCCTGAATTTAAAAATCAATCATTTATCATTTTAAATAGTAAGGCTATTGTTAATAACTGAGTTAATTTTTTTAAATCAATTCATAGAATTGAATTGAGAAAAAATATAGTAAATATCCTTAATCATAATACAAAATAATTGATAACATTGCAAATGATTATAATTTTATTATCTTTTGATTTTATATAATTAAATAGTATGAGGTTGCTTCAATATATAAAAAGATAACAGTTTCCAATCAGATTTTCAAATTGAAATATTAAATAAATTTAATATTTTTGATTTAAATTGATTTTTAAAATGATATATTATCACAAGTATATTAATCATTTTTCAATATTTAAAATATAGCAAATAATTAATTTTTTTAATTTAACAAAATATTAAAAGCACAAATTATAATATTAAATAAAACATTTTTAAAATACTATTTACCTAGTAGTGGTAGAACTGACAGCTCGATTGCCCTGAACGACGAAAACACTGGCAGGGGTTGTCGAAATGAGGATATATTCGGCCAAATCGCCTAAGACTTTGCGACGTTCGGGATCAATGCCCTGGTTCTTGAGATCGGTTAAAGGGGAGATAAGATTATTGCGTCTACCGACGACAATCAAATCCTTCTTGTGAAGGGATTTCACTTCTTGGTCAACCGTCGTTCTATAGGCAGTGTCAATTTCGAGGTATTGGAGACGTGAGCTATTATTTTGTTCAGGGCTGGATCTAGCAGCACCGAAGTAATAATCCAATAGGGCTTCATCCTGTTGCTGAGATTGGAGCTGGAATGAAGCAGATTGGTTGGGATAGAAAGTGGTTTGGGGTGAAGGGTTACTGGATTGAGTAGAGATTCCTACTGAGCTTGAAGTAGGACCATCGATTGGAAGCTTGGGCTGAGATCCAGAAGGCAAGATGGATGTATCTTTGAAACGAATAATCTTGATATTAACACCGGTGTAGTTGGCGAGAGCAATCACGAATTCGAGAGCAGCACGGTCGTCAGAACCTCCAAAAAAGAAGGTGACGATGTGTTGATTATGTCCAGGTGTAACAATGTCAGAGGAGCTTGATCCAGGGTTAGAATTTTGGTTACTAACACCAAATCCTCGGTCAACTAAAACACCGACACAGTTGGGAAATGAGCGATATAAATCTCTAACAAATTCAGCATGAAGCGCGGAAGTATGTGGCTTAACAGCAGCGCCAAACATTTGTTCTAATGGTGATGATATGTTATCAATTAAAGCACCACTTCCATTCCAAGCAACCATCACAAAGTCAGCATTCAAGTCAGAAGAAGTATTGGCAATCGTATCAGCAAATTCAGTTTGCTTACAAATCTTCATGATTGTTTTAACACCAATGGATGTCAATTGAACAAAAGTACGGAATACATTCATAACAGGATCAAGAGTTATTGTTTCGGTAGCTTCAGAAAGCTGCAAGATATTGGAATCACGACCAGTGTATTCAATTAATCTTAAAGCATATACATACAACTTACGGAAAGGAGAAATGGATCCACTAGGAGGCTGATCGGGAGGGGCTTGATTGGAAGCACCTTGCAATAATTGGACAAGGGTCATAAGAGCAGGGACATGCTCCATACGATTCAAAGCAACCATAACTTTAAAGAATCCTTCAGTTGATTTAGGTTCTTTAGATCCAACGATTCCTTCAGCGTCTTCGGGATGTTCAACATGATTATAATAAGAAGGAGGATAAATCAAGTTGACGAGAGGGGTAGTAATGAAAGTAGTCACCAAAGCCATAATAACCATGATAGCAAATACCTTTTTACTAATGACACCAGCATCATAACCCAAGTTCAGTACGATCAATTCTACTAGACCCTTACAGTTCATTAAAATACCAACAGCAAAGGATTCTCTCCAGTTCAATTTAGAAACACGAGCAGCTAAAGTACACCCAATAATTTTACCGGCACAAGCAGCCAAAATTACCAAAAACACCATACCCCAAGATGTACCATCGGACAAGGAGTTGATTTCTGTTTTCAATCCGGAGAGAGTGAAATATAATGGTAAAAATAAAACAGTAATCAAATCTTCAATTTTTTCAATGATGTGTACAGCAAACCCACCTTCGTGAGGCATAATGATACCAGCTAAGAAGGCTCCAAAAATAGCGTGAATACCAATAACATCCGTAATCCATGCAGAAATAAGGAGAACCATAAAAGCAAGGAAAATAGCACCTTGAGAAGGGTTGCCATCTAAAGCACCAATTTTACGAAGAGTATAAACTAAGAAAGGTCTTACTAAAAAGAATAAAACAAGGGCCAATCCACAACCCATTAAAAATACATACAAAGCAGTAAGACCACTTCCAGCATTAATTAAGGAGATAACAAGGGCTAAGAAGCACCAAGATGTAGCATCATCTACAGCAGCAGCAGAGATAGTGACAGTACCGACAGTTGTGTGCAAAAGATTCAATTCAGTTAAAATACGAGCTAAAACTGGAAAGGCCTAGATTCAAAAAAAATTAGCATTAATAGTGATAATCGATGGATTGTAAAAACTTACTGTGATCGACATCGCAACACCCAAAAAGAGTAAGTAAATGCCAAACGATGTCTTATTGGAAGAATCTTCAACCAACTTGAATAAACCATATGATACAGCAGCACCAAGTCCGAATGGCAAAGCCATCCCACTCAGAGAGATACCGAAACATTTCTTAAAATTTTTTCTCATCATTCTGGGGTCTAATTCTAATCCGACAACGAATAAAAATAATACCAGTCCAAAATTGGATACAAGGTTAAGGAAAGGTAGAGAATTTTTGGGAAATACATTCACTTTGAAAGCAGGGATACGGCTCAGAGCAGTAGGACCCAGTAGAATACCACCAATAATTTCTGCAATAACAGCAGGCTGTTTTAGTGGAGATAATATGAGCTTGATCAACCGACACATCACAATAATAATAGCTAATTGTAGAATAAAAGTAGTGATAGGAGCTTCTGTAGTGAACACGAAGGGATTCCTTCCGTTGAGAAACCCTCCTTCAATCGTATTTGTCATTATAAAAATATAAGAAAATGAAAATGACAAGAATAATGTTTGAATTTAGGGTATGATTTATATTTATATCATCAATAGGTTAAAAATTGATCATAAATCTAATTATCCATAATTCCAAAAACCCCTTAACCGATATCTTAAATCTACCAATGAAAAAATATTTATAAAATGCAATTGTTTAGATTTCTCCCTTGTAAATTTTGACAAATAAATTGAATTTTACAAATATCACATTCTTTCATATACCCCTCTTTATAATAGAATATATGCTAATACTATTTGTTTATACATATGATCAAATAGTGATAAATTTTTAACTAAGAATATTCTCTAACCATACCCACAAAGATTTAAAACAGTTAACACCTTAAAATGCAAATAGGGACTTAGGTAACACAAAACTATCTCAAATTTGTTGCAAGATTATGATGGATCAACCTAGAATTTTAAAAATTTCCCAAGAAAACAAGTTTAATAATCGTAGATTATTAAACCTGTATTACACAGAAGCATTTAATCTATCATCATTCAACTTTATCCTGAACAACACATTAAAGCATTGATCTATAGCTATATTTAGTACTTTACCTCATAATTTCTGATTAATTTTTGGTCTGAAATAGTAATATTTTAACATTTTTATTAATCAACGGAGAAAAAATGAAATATTTTGAATAGCTCAATAAGAACTAATTAAAAGTAATATTGCTAGCATCATTAATGGATATTCAAGTCATGATCTAATTTTTAATAAAAAGGTCAAAAATGACACACGATCATAGTTTGCCAAATGGAGGAATTCAGGAATTGCCATTTAGTATAATTTTTTAAAATACTCCAAATTTTTGATAACAATGTTCCAACTCCTCACAATCGCTTACCAATTTTTTCTCAATCTCCTGGAAAATTTATAAAACTATATATCCAGAGCGTATAGCTAATGTGAATGTTTTCTTTAGAACATATTTACAAGTCAATAATATCCAATTTTACCGAATATTTATGAATAACCTATAATTTTCCTCCATTTTCAATATTTATTCAATCAAAATATTTTATGATGAACAATTTAAGATGTTTTTTAATAAATATAATAAATAATAAATAATATCGCATATTGAGTTAATCTAATATTTTATTATAAATAAATTGGATTATAAGAAAATTCCAACAATAAAAATGATTTTTTCATTAACTTGAAATAGTTAAAGAAATTTCTGAATATCCTTAATATCTCCAAAAAATTGTTAGAACTAATTAATTTTAATACTATTTTAAAGTACCCAAGATCTATGTCCCAATTTGGTAAATTTCAAGCTTTAAATATGTTCCATTTTACTCTTTATTAGGTAGAATCCTTGTTCTTTATAATTTAAAGGAATATAATCTTTCAAAAGTAATTAAAGAAAATTAATAATATTTTAATAATTTTATTTAATAAAAAATGATGCAATCTCCTTAACAAA
The DNA here is from genome assembly GCA_000697335.1 of Conidiobolus incongruus B7586. Taxonomy (NCBI): domain Eukaryota; kingdom Fungi; phylum Entomophthoromycota; class Entomophthoromycetes; order Entomophthorales; family Conidiobolaceae; genus Conidiobolus; species Conidiobolus incongruus. The sequence continues at coordinate 20,003 of JNEM01008484.1, forward strand.
TTAGGTGATTTCATAAATTTTTATTTAATTATATGATGATTAAATTCATGAATAAGATTTTTATTAACCCTGATTAAATAATAATATCAAATGAATAAAAATTCCAAATTCAGTAACATATCCAAAGTAATAACCCCTTCTTTTATAAGTTCTAGAAATTGAAATGATGTTTTAAATATTGGCGTAATTTTAAATCATTTTTAATTAGCTTTTGACCTTTTTTCAAAGCTTATTCACCTTAAGGTTATTTTCAATTTTTGGATTTGATTTGAATTGAAGATTTTATAAATTTAGTGTATCTAATAATCATTACAATTTTCTTAAATACTTCAATTTATATTAATCATTATTCATGAGATAATATGTGCAAAAATGAGTTCATATTATGTTGATTGTACTTGATTTAATCAATATAAAATTATTTATTAATTGTACTATCATATGATCAACTATTCTTAGCAAATTATCCGAATTGTAAAGCCTAAATAATTATATTATTTAATTACTAGTTAATCGACATTATAACTAACAAGTTTTTAATTTCATGCAAATTATAAAAATTATAAGAATTGCATTATTATTGATTTAAACGTAAGATTCATATAATTCCGCAATATTGACAAGTGTATTTAATTCAATAAAACTAATTTGTACTTGTTATTAATTAAACTACTAAATTTATTATGTTTTATTTATTCGGGTTTTTAATTTCGAATAAAATCGATGAAAGAGATAGAATAAATATTATAATTGTAAGAATAATTCAAACGACATCGGATATTCAGTTTATATTACATCAAATTAAAATTTGAAGTCAGATTAATTATCTGTAGTTATCAAGTTCATCGATATCCCAAGAAAATTTAATATTATACTACTTATTTTCTTGAAATATAGTAATTCCCACATTCTTTGAATCTATACTATATGTTCTATCGATTCCCTAATATTTATGCTATTAGTCAGCATTTTAATGCTCATTGATTATCAAAACAACTCGAAATTATACTGATTATTTACTAAATTCAAAACTAATATATTAGATGATTTATTCCAAATTAAAATGAAATCCGATATAGTTTGTAAATATGCCTTAATTTAAATTAAAAATGTTTAATTCTGATCATCATATCTATTAATTGAAAAAATTAATCCCCCATATTTTGATTATAAATTATACCCGGTTTACCTACTTTATTTTTGACTCTTGCTGTTTTAATATACTCCACTTATTCAGAAATATAGTTGATTTTCACAACCTTTTTTGGAATCTTCAAAAAAATCATTCTGCAGTAATATTCACAAAATATAATCTTTAAATTATTTTATATTCATAAGAATTGTTTGAGTTTAAATTTATTTTCACTGCATTTTCAAATAATAGCTTTAAATTCATTGCTAAACAATATTGCCAATTTAAATATGTATAATGAATGAAAAGGTATTTTTCAAATATAAATAATCAAGGGTTAAAAAGCTATTAATAAACATATTTAATAAATATTTTTGTTTGAAATTAATAAATTAATTATATTTTATAATCACACTTTGAATGTATTTCATATTTTCAAATTCCTATAAATTATCATAGCAAAATTCATTATTTTATGATGGCCAATGATATATTTTAATCATTAAATATAATTATTAAAATTTACATTGATTTTTATAAATTTTTCAATCTTCAATTCTGAATAAACCTGATATATTAAACTAGTAATTTTATCAAGAAATTCAAATTATATTCATTGATAACACTTCAAAAATGATTAATTTATTATTTTTCATATCTAGGAAAACTGAAATTAATTTTTATTTTTTATAATTGAATAAAATATCTTAATGTGAAAACCCTATTTCATTAACAACTAATATAATAGCCAAATTTAAAAATATGAAAATAGTTAAAATAATAATAAGAGAAATAACAGCTTTTAAAAAATTACTATAAAAGTAATATTAGGTTGGTTAAATTGCTATTATCTTAATATTTTCATATATTTCGTAATCAGCTTACTTTGACAAAATTTTCATTTTATTCATAATTTAATTTAGAATATTAAATATAATTTTTCTTAAATTAATATAGATTTAAAATTTTAATAATATTTTTGTAATTTTGCTTTAATTTACTAATGTTTCTTTCATTTTTATATTATAAATTTATTAAATATCCAATAATAAAAA
>JNEM01008485.1:0-11763 GCA_000697335.1 Conidiobolus incongruus B7586
AATGATGACATTACGTGGATTATCTTCGGGAAGATCAGTCTTGGTAATACCATATCCAAGGGCGGTGGCGGTGATTTCATTCATTAAACGTAAGCAGTTTAAGTTGGCAATTTGACAAGCATCCAAAAGAGCTCTTCTTTGTCTGTCGTTGTAGTATCCAGGAACAGAGACGACAACATCAGAGACGGGGCCCTTGATTTCAGCAGCAGCAGTATCTCTGAGCTTGGCCAAGTACATGGCAGTCAATTGAGTAGCAGAGAATTTGGTGGGAGTACCCAAATAGTTGACTTCAACACCAACTTCACCATCAACATCAACCAACTTAGCATTAACGAACTTACTTTCAATTTCTTGGATATCTTCATCTTCGAGTTTCTTACCGATTAATCTCTTGATAGATCCAACAGTGTTTTTGAAGTTGCTAGTTTCTTGGGTCTTGGCACCTTCGGCAATATAACGTTGACGAGGGCCGAAAGAAACCAAAGAGGGGTTAGCTCTGTTGGAAACTTCGTTAGCAATAACATCGATACCACGATTACGGGCAACGGCAATATAGGAAGCCAAATTACCCAAATCAAAACCTACTACTGACATGATTCACAATATACTATATATATATATATATTTTTATATCTGTTTAAAGAATATTTAGATAAAATACAAAACAGTAAAGAATACTGATTTAACGGTTAGGATAGTGATTTTATTCCATTTCAAATGAAATCGAGCTGTGTTTATATACGTACTATGGATTGGAGTAGGGTTTAGAAGGTTCTAGTAATTCGATCGTGGTGTTGGGAATTTTTGTCAAAGAAATAGTGGACGAATAAATTTTGGTGTAATTACGATTTCAATTTGGGATTATTTAATTAATTTCCCATTCTAGAATATTCATCAATATTATAGTAAACTTCAATTTAAAGAGTTACTTATAAGGCTTTATCATTTTTATGTAAAAAGCTTAAAATATAAGTTGAATATGTTTATTGTTGATATTTAATCATAATAAAAACTCAATATTATTCATTAATTGACTACTTAATATATATAAAAATATCAATGAAAATATAAAATGACTAAAATGACAAATTTTGTTAGATATTAATAGATCAATTAATAGTAATATTAAGTTTATTTAACCTGATCTTAAATGGATTTAAAGCTGTTTTTGGTTCTATTTTACTTAATGATATCATCTCAAAGAATTCTTAGAACAATTGCTATATAATATTATCCAATTATATATAATCGAACAAAGTTGCATAATAAAATAATCATTATAATTTATACTATTATAAACTCCAATAGTTTTAGTCTAACTAAATTAGAAATTTATTTACTTTTTATAATAATTATCAAGTTAATCTATATACTTTATTCAACTTTTTAGTCTTTGAATACTATTATATTCAATATTCATGATATAAGAAATTCAACTTAAATACTGCATATAAAATTTATTTACATGTCCACATGGAAAATGTGGCAGATTTGTTATTTAAATAAAAAATTAATTCATTTTGAAGTCAAATTTATATTTTTTATTAAATTTTCAAACTTGGTCTATATATTGATTCTATAATAATCTATCATAATTATAAATAAGTAATGTATCAAAGAAATTATAATATATAATTGAGTTAATAAAGTTTAAATCAATATAATTTATTAAAAATTGTTTAATTTGAAAATGTAATAAATGATTACTTTTTGAAAAATATATATCTTTTATTGATTATAATATAGTTATTTAATATTATAAATTATAGCAACACATTTTATGTTGTAGTTCGAAATTTTTAATTATAAACCAATTAGTTGCCATCAATTATTTTTTGGAATTCTGTTTATTAAAATCATTTTATTGATTATTATATCTCTATAACTGAAAATAACATTTATTATCTGTTGTACCAACAATAATTGATCCTAACTATTCTTTGTTAGGAAAAAATATTTATTTTAAATTTACTAAAAAATTGAGCATATTAAAATTTGTTTTAAATTCCCATCAATATATTCTCCAAAAAATGAATGATGCTAAATAAAGTAAAATTAATCACAGATATGATTTCAACTTGTATCAAATTAATTTAGATACTATACTATCACTATAGTCAATAAAAAATTTATTGGGGATTTTAATTAATAAAAAACTTTATTTTTACACTAAATATGGGTTAGATAATATTATTATAATTCATCTGTGATTAATTAAATTTTAGACGAATTTTCATGTGAACTGGAGTTTCTATTGTTGTACACTTGGGGAAGAAAGGGAGATTAATGAAAACTGTGAGGTACAAAGAGGGATTTGAATTGTTCCATGAAGATAAAGGTCAATACAGTGTGGGGACCCATGCGGAAATAGAGGGCGGTATATCCTTTGAAAATTCCTCGGAAACCTTCCGTTTTTAGAATACTCGAGAAGCAATGGAACATATTGCGGTACAGCTTACCCTTACCAGTTTTAGAGTCAATAGGTTGGTTGAACATTCTGGTAGTCACAACATCGAAGGGGTTCATTGCAGTACATACCAGAAGACCACTACACAAACTGGCGAGTGTATGAAGGTAGAGACCATCTTGAAGATATCCTCTAGCGAGAATACCCTTTTTGACATAATCGTAAGAGGTTAATTGGACTGAAGTACCTACACCGGTTCTCACCACTGCGGGCATACTTCTCTTGAGCCAGCCGCGAAGACCATTCTCCTGATATATACTCCTAAGAGCGCTGAGCACGCCTTTATAATGATGCTGAGTACCGATGGGAAGATGTGGAGAATAAGCTTGGAGACGAGTCTTAGCCATAAAGAAGGGCGATCCGAGGAAGGCAGCAAGCATTCCGGAAAGTGCACCAGCACCGATGCTGGTAGCGAAAACTCCCGAGGTGGAAGTCACTCCGAGTTGATGGATCATGGATTCTTTAAAAATATCATAACAGCCGAAGCGGGTACCGTTCATGATAAGTTGGTAGCCATAAGCAGCCTTGAGACCTCTTTGAAGGCCTCTTAAACCCTCATTCTGGTAAACCAACCGGAGTGCTTGAGGAAGGTTTTGATAAGGTTTGTTAAATAATTGATTCCTTTTTACTAGCTCACCTTGGAGTTGTAACCTTGTTTTGATCACTTCGAAGGGATTGGAAAAAGTGACCGCGCAGCATGCGCCCAGAGCACCCGAAGCAAAGCTAGCGGACCTGAGGTAAAGGTTCGGATCAGGGGTGATCATAGGAGTTATTGATATGGATGGGTGATGTTTTGTTGACATGAATTAAATATATGGGGAAAGAATGAGACCAATAAATAAGTTAGAAATAATACAATTTATCGAGCGTTAGTAACAATCGAAAAACTAAATGGCAAAAAGGGTCTTATCTTTCGATTAACAACGCATATTACTCCCCTGAATTCTCAAAGCTGTTATAAGTTCTAAAAGGTCAAACTGCGGCCGATGTGCTTCATTTAAATATTTGTTGCTGGAGTTTAGTCATGTTGACAATTTTTGATCCATTCACTCACTATTTCCAAATTCGGTATCTACTTCCACCAATCACAAACTGGGTTAGCTTCAATTAACCCAATCTAATCCACCACTCGAAAAAACCATTAAATAATGAGAAATTAGCCAATCGTAGCAAACAGTGGTACTTAAATTTTCACATGAGCTTAATTATCCCATTTTTCTAAATTTATTGCAAATTGGAATGAAGAAAAAACCAACTAAAATCAATCTGATTGGTCCATTAATCCTATTCTTCAATCTTGATTCATCGAAACTTTCCCCAACGATTCACTAACAGTTGCCCCAACACTTTAACATGCTTCTGCACGACCTTCAAACCATTTAAATTGCATTGCAAACTTATTTTAATTAAAATGAGTACACCATGTAAATAGGTGAATTATCTCTATTTGGGCGTAAATACTTGGATTTATTCTCCGCACAAAATTATCCTAATGAAATCATCCCATCATATCCAAATTTATGAATGATTTCAATCTTTCATCATTTCATTTCAATTCCAAACATAACAAATATATCAACTTATTTCCGATTTTTTCCGAATTTAATTCAATTAATATATTTTTGAAGATTACCCTTAAGTGTTAAATAATTGTATTAAACTAATTTTAGTAATATTCAGAAAAAGAAAAATATTGATGAAATATGATAAAAATGCTATCAATAATTATAGCTAATTCAAAAATTTTAATTGTAACAAATTGGCGAATATTCGAGATCATTCATCACATTATATTGATCAATTTGAATCTGTTTCGATAATCACTTTATAACTCATTCCATAAAGTGATAATTAATTGTTATTTAATACATTTGATCATTTACCATATTTATCGAAAAAGATTTCAATTAAAATATAAAAATATATTTGATATTTGATCAAGGGCATATAAGGGATAAAAGTTAATATGTATTTTTATTAATATATATTTTAATATTTTGAAAAGGAAAATAATATTATATTTTTATCCGTTTTAAATCTTGGAATTAACCTAAAGCTTTGCATTATTTAATTATCTGAGTTTTTGAAATTACAATATTATAAATATCAACCAGCATTGCATGATTTTTATTATGGATTGATAAAGTAGCTTAGTTTGGTTGTTTTTAATATTGATGCAATAGGTTAATTTTAATGAATTGTTTATTTTAAAAAATTTGAATTAATGAATATTGTTTATTGGAAACAATCCCTATTAAAACTAATGAAAATATTTAATTTATATGTTTAAAAGTCAAAAATTGGATTAAAATTTATTAGTTGTAAATAAATGAGGAAACAAGAATATAAGTCAAAAATTAGTAATAAAAATTTTTAGTTTAAATAAGAATCTAAGTTATATTTGATTGATAAATATAATAAAATTTGATATGATATTTTATCCTAAACAACATATATAACCTTTACAATCCCGAAAAATATTTCAGACTTTAGGTTGATATATTCATTAAATTCAGTACTAACATATATTTTGAAAATTCAACTTGATTACTAAAAGTTAAATTGAATTAGTTTTTTGAATTGACGATCTGTTTGAATCTTTATTCAAGTTTTAAACATAAATCAATATTCTTATTAATAATAAAAAATGTGATCTCAATGGTTTCTCCCAACTGTCAAGGCCAACTAGTGACCATATACAGAAAGATATAGAATATTGAGGTGTATTTCAAAGTCTCAATACCGAGGACCAGATTAATCTCGCCAACCGAATTCAGCCCAAAGGCGAACTCAAGGTTGGGAATGAGATAAATCCTTAACGGAACCGATAGAAACTTTTCCATACTCATTCTCAGATAGGGGTGAATGGACTATAAGCTATGCCTCGAATGACGAAGCTAATCTTGTAGATTTAGCTTTCCAATCTTAGACCCTTAGTTTGCATATCATATGGAAAAATCTTACAATTTGATCCAGTTTATAAATTTAATTTTGTTAATATTTATTATTATGGGATTTTCCAAAATTAAAATGAATGACATTAAAGTATTCTGAGTTGAATGATGAGAAATTTGAATATATATCTGCATCTAAACATCAAATAAATCAAAAAATATTAAATATATTAATAGACTGTGGTTCCCGAAACACTTTTTCAAATAGTAAATATTTATGGTATTTTAAATTAACTAAACAGATAATAAATGAAAAAGTAAATTTTATATCAGTATTGATGTATATATAATAATCAATTTGTAATTTAAATATAATTTATAAATTGAAAATGAATTTGGAAGGTATTGTAGAGTTAGAAAAAATTAAAGCTCTGAGAGAAATTTTATCAGATGTGGTAGGTCTTCTCAAACCTGTCAAATCTATCGAGAATAAAAACATATATTATTAAAAACATCAAACCTACTGAATATGAAGCCAACGGTAATTTTCACTATTGCTAATTCTAATCCAAAATTTAATATATATTTTTGGTATAGTTTACGAGGGAATGGTAGTATCGTGTAGTTTATTCACCGAAAATTATAAATGTAATATTAATAAGTCGAGAATCCTAAATTACTGAGAACAAAGACCTCCAAGAGAAGTTAGTAAGATGTTTCGATTTATTAAACATTCGACTAAGTTGGTGGGGAGCTTCTAACCAAGAGAATGCTCGATTTTTCAAGTATTTTAAACATTTGAAGTTTCAAAATTATGTGGATTGAGATTGTGCAAATGCTCCTGATAATATTTTGAATACCCAGTTGTATGAGGTTCGATCTGTATCATGCGTAATCAAGTTAGGATTATGTTTGGGCAACTTTAAAGATATCCATACCAGTTTTATTTTCCCTTTCGTAAGTTTCAAGTAACATGTACTAGACGAGAAGGACAATATCATTGAGTTGTCTAACAAGTAATTTAGGCGCACCATCAGGGAGAATAAAAGCTGCCACCTTGGTAATTCTAGGATATCGCAGGCGTTTTATCTTAAGCATCTCGATCCCATCCCCAACTCGTGTCTGATCTATGGCTTCATACTCTTTCGCAATATCTCAGTACTTCATTTCCATTCGTCACTCATCCACTTCTATATCCAGTCGTCAGCGCACAAAAGTCTCATTCAACTATTTACAGAATTCATTCAAGCGTTAATCAATTGCAACCACACAATTCTCGTACGATTAAATCACGATCAAACCAATTCACTGTCCATGCCCATGTCCATTCTAATATCCAAATTCAACCAAGACAAAACTCTAAGAATCATCTGTCGATTGTTTCCATTTGACAGGGAACGAGTTCAGCCCTATCTGATAGGGTCTATCACCTACGAGAACCATCTCAATAGTGTACCCCTTGTTAATAAGTTTATAGATCAACATTCCTTTTTAGACGATGGTGGACTTGATTTGAGTTGAATTGTTCAGCTCCCATTCAGTGGCTTGAAATCCTTAGCTATGAGTGATCAATTGATAAAGTACTTGCCATTAGCTTTTATAAACAGTATAATCAATTGGAATTCCAATCAATTTAACAGATCCTTGATAAATATACATCAATTTAATAGCAAAACAAAATGCTAATAAAATTTTTACATTGCTTTGTTATTTTTTTAAATAAAAATGTTATAGATTTATTAATTCATGTTGTTAGCGTGCCATTGCTAAGATAATAAAACAAGGTTTAGATTAGTTAAAATGGGCACATCTAGGTAGTATTAAATATAAAAATGAAACAAATTTGAATCAAATAGAGCTGTTACATACTTTGATTCTTTTACTGATTTAGTTCATCATTTTGTGTACTGGTCTCAGTTTTGAAGACATTATCAACATTTGTCGAAACTTCCTCAGATTTAGATTGTGGTTCATATAAAGATTGATCAAGCTTGGGATTAGTTTCTTCTACTTTGAGTAATTCTGCTTCTTGATTCTCTTTAGGTTGATTCTCAGCTGGCGATTGTGGTACTTCCGTATCCTGTGAAGTAATATTGGATACCGTTTGATCTTGAATTTGATCTTGTTTGCTAATCTCTAAGTTATCATTATTAGCTGAAGCTTGAATCTCATCAATAGTGTTAGGGTTAGGTTGAGCAATATTTTCTTTGATATCTTGGGATTCTGATTCTGGTGATGATGATTGATATTCAGAAACAAGTCCAATTGCTTGTTGAATATGTTCGTTATTATTATTATTATCTAATAGTTCAGGAGGATCAGTAGGAAGGGAAGCCTGTGGTACTTCCGGTTTAACTTTTAGTTCAGATTCATCTTTGGTTTCTTCGGTAGGGTTCTCTACAGGAATAGTATGATTCTCTGATTGTTCAGGAGAAATTTGTGCAGGCTCCTGGATCGATTCAGTGTTTTGGACAGATTCCTCTTGAGGAGTATCAAGTTTGATAGAGTCATTAGCAGGTTGGTTAGTAGATGCTTCAGATGAAACTACAGCGGAATAATCAATAGGCTCTGGTTGTGGGAACGATCCAGAATCGTTGAGCAAAGTTGAAGTTGCTTCAAGGGATGATTCAGCAAGTTGATTTTGGGATTCAGCAGGAATTTCAGGATTTGCATCGTTTGTACTCAGGTTGGTATTAGCAAGTTGTTGGTCCTGTGGTTCATCATTTGTTGGCAAACCAGTATGCAGTGTGGTATCAGAAACTTCGTTATGATCTGCAGGGTTAGAATCAGGTGGGCTTTGATTTTGAATATCTTTCACTAAGTTGGGTTGGGCAATAGATTCCTCAGATTTTTGGACTGTTTCATCATTTGCAATTGTTGGTGTTATTTGCTGTTCTAAAGGCTGATCATCAATTTGCGGTTTAGATTCTGTATCAATGTCCATTCCATTTCCTTCGGTGACATTAGTAGTGCTGTCTTTACTTATTTCTTGAGGATTTTGAGGAGTGAAGGTATCAGGATTGGCTTCACTCTGAGCCTTAATATTGTCCAAGTCATTGGTTTGATTGTCTGTGACTTGTTCAGTTTGAGAAGTGATTTGATTAGGATCAATATCCATTTGGTTATCCTGAGATACTTCTTCTTTGACGGTGTCATTGGCTTGTTCAGAGTGATTAACAGTAGGTTCTGAGTCGATATCCATTTTGGTATCTTCAAGAACATTTTCCTCAATATCATTATTAACTTGGCCATGTTTATCAGGAATAGGTTCAAGGTCAATATCCATTTTAGATTCTTCTTTAACCTGGCCATTGATTAAATTGGGTATTTCTGCATTCTCAGATAACTCTTTAGAGTTCAAATCTTCCGATTTTATGTTATTTTGTTGAGCTTCAGAAGTTGTTTGAGATGAGTTTTGAATAAATAGATTGGATTCATCATTCGGTAAAGTATTGTCAGATAAGGGTTGAGATAAATTAGTTGCAGAATCTTCTAATACTTCAGTTTGAAAAGTGGTGTCTGCAGCCGGAGTAGGAGATGGACTAGGTTGAGAATCAAATTCAGCTTGAACTTGAGCTAAAATCAATTGAAGATGAACATTACTGAATTTTAATAAATTAAAAATTAATCTTACTATTAACCCACATAGGAATTTTAAGATGCTTAGCGTGAGGTGGATTATCTAATTTACGTTGCCTATAGTAAATTAGTAATAGTTAAACATATATTTAATACATAAATATATTTGGAAATAATAAAATAAATATGTATATTGAATGAATAATAAATTACCATTTAAATACAGGCTCAAAGAAAGCTTGGCGTAATTGGTCCAATTCCGAATTATTATTGTTACCTCCATATCGTGTAGTTCTTCCTTCGAAATTGGCTCTCGATCTAGTTGTCATTTTGTTAATTTTATTAATTATTATTTGATATTAGTTGTTTATTGTGTTTTATGTCCCAAAATACAACCAAGTATAATTAATTGGTTTTTATTTATATTTGTTATGGGATCGTTAATTGATTAACTCTTTTGGTTTAATATATAAAAACTTATATTTTTAATTTATACAGTATATTATTTTGATAATTATGAAAATTTAGCCTTGTTTTAGATTATGATTATTTTTAGAATATCAGATTTCCTTTAAGAAATAATAATGAATTAAGTTAAACCACATTCAATCATACTTTAGATAGCCAACCTGAATAAAATAAAAATAATATATATAATACCGATTTATTGACTCATTTGAAATTAAATTCAAATTGTATTTAAAGTAATGAAAATTTACGACATAATTGAATTATAATTTGTCATTTATAATTAATATTCAATTGTCATAAGTATTCTAAGATTTTTTACTTTGACTATATTGAATAGCAAATAACTATTGGTATGCAGTACATACTTCAAAGAATGCTTGAAGTTTAACTCAAAAATATAAAAAATATCATTATATATCATATATCATACAAAAAATGAATAATATATCAATTTTAAATCTAACTTTTGGATTATTTAAATGGTATTTTTTATATGATTGATATACTTTTTCATTTTAATCTGTTAAACGGTATTCTATACCTTGTTACTAAAATTAAATTGATTTTGATTAATAAGTAAACTTCAATAGTTCTTTCTACATTAGTGATTTATAGATAATTATTGTATTATACTTCAAACTTTAATCTCACTTTGATATTTAATTATGAGATCAAATTATTATCTATATTCCAAAATAAGAAAAATAACAGTTTTTGAACATTAAATCTGGAAAGCCCAAGGATAAAAATATAAATTGATTTTTTTAAGTTTTATCAACTTTTATTAATTAATAGTACTCAGAGACTTAGTTCAAAGTTAACTTATAAAGTCTCATTTTAGTGAAAATTGTTTAATTAATGATGTTTATCTAAATTCAATTTTTTGTAAATTCATTATATAAACACTCTTGATTGAATTAATAAAAATGATTCCATTATTATTGTGTTGTGTTTTATAATAAGTTTTATAATTAAATATTGTTGTTAGAAAATTACTCGAAATATGATTTAGTAAATTATTTATTAATCCTGCTCTTTAAAATGTTGAGACTGTTTGTCTTAGAACTTACTGTTGAGACATTATAGCAGAATATACAAAAAAAAACTTTTTTCTATCTTTATCATTTTTGGGTTTAAATAGTTGATTCAATGAATAATATACTAACAAAGAGTATCCTTTAATTATAGACTAACAAAGCCAGCTTAAAATAGAAATAATATTGGTTTAACTATCAAAGTAGAATGGGTGATTAATTCTGAAATGCAATAATTATAAATTTCATTATTATTTTCTAATTATTATTAATTATTATTTTTTTGATAAAATATATGATTATCCCTAATAATTGCTCATATTTATTAAATCCTTTTAAAAACAGCTATTCTAAATTAATACATAATAAACTAATATTTGAGATATATAAATTCTTGTCTTTTAATATTTTTTTTTTCATTATAATCTATATTTATATTTATATCCTTATTTTACCTTTAAATTATATAAAGTTGAATTTATATATAATATATATTATAAGCTTATTTTAATCTTATTTTCAATTTTTTGACAAAATGATAATAGGTAAAATAATATTAAATGATTATTATTGGTTGAACAATTTAATTTTAAAAGATTATCTTTATTTATTTATATATTTGGAAAAATTTATATAATTTTAAATCTATATTAATAAAAAATTATTTATATATTATTTTAATATGTTATTTATATCAAAATGCTATTTGTAAGGCTTTGAAAAATATAATTTAATTTTTTTTGATTATATATTCTTAATAATATTAATGAGAATATATTTATAATATGTGTTATTATTGGATTATAAAAATATAACGTCTTGAATTTTTTGATAAATTTTATACTTTAAAATGAGCTTGTACTATCCTAATGCTGGAAACTAGGATAATTGTATTGAATTAAATTGGAGTATAGGTAAGTTATAGGATTAGTTAAGGAGTTTTATTGGAAGTCTTTAATAGGGACTTGGAGTTAGTTTTCTTCTGATAGATAGATAAGTAGTTGGATAAATGGAGGAACAAATAGATAGATAGGCAGATCCTTGTTATTCCCCCTTCCTTATAATAAGATAAGAATGGATCAATTTAAGGAAAGTAGGATAAAAGATAAATTATGGGTAAACTGATATAAAAGATAAAATGTATATGGATTAATTGGATAGATATGTGACAAAGTTTTAAATTGATATAAAATTTATATTTCAATTCAATATTTATATATATTATATATAATAATAAAATCTTGGTATTTGAAATAATATAATTTTATTAATAAAGGTATCTTAATATTGATTAGTTTTATAATAATTGATATATATA
>JNEM01008487.1:0-19155 GCA_000697335.1 Conidiobolus incongruus B7586
GCCAAAAATATAGTAAAAAGTTAATTACATTTTAAATTTATTTTTATATTATATTTTAATATATAATCTTTTTATAAAATTAATATTAAAATGAATTAAAATTATTTAAATAATGAATTATAAAAACTAATAAATAATATAGGTAAAATATATTAAATATATTTTTAATAATAATTGTCTAAAAAATAATAAAATAATTATTTAAATATTTCAATTTTAGCTTAATTTAATATTTTTAAAATTAGTTAAAAAATAAATTAGAGTTTTCTTTTTAATAATGTAAGTATGGTGGTAAATACCAATATAGTGCAGAGGAAGACTTAATATAAGAATAGTGTGATACAGAATGTGGTATTATAATGTGGCTATAATGTGCAAATGTAAACAAAGTTTAATTAAGCTTCGAACTGGGATGAGTCACTGATATATTAAGATTTATATTAGGTAGTGCCAATATACTGTAATATTGACAGGATGTAGTCTCAAACTTAGAAATAGTAAGTATTGAGAGGAAAAAGAAAAACCTAGTTTATTAGATAATTCAATGCTATTTATATAATTAATTTAGCTATAAAAGTATAAATTAATCATATAATTTATAGTTAATTGAATTATATGAAAGTATATATAAGAATTTAAAGAACTAGTCTTTTAACAAATAAAATATTAAATAAATTTTAAAAATATATTTAAAAGACTCAAGATATAATTCATTTTACTTAATATAAAAATTTAGTTGATTTTATATCTTATAAATTTAAAAAAGTTAAAAAGGCTAAAGATAGATAATATTAAGTTTTAATTTTCTTATTATTATTAAAAACTTATAAATTTATATCTTATCTTAATTATAATTTAAGTTTTAATATCTTAACTAATTATTATCTAAATATAATTAATTTTAGTTTTTTACTATTTATAAATATATCTATATTTAATAATTTAATATAAATAAATTTAAATTATTATTAATTAAGTTATTAATAAAAATATATATAATTTTAATTCTATGAGTTATTTTTATAAACTAATATATAAATGTTATTCAATACTATAAACATATACTTTTTCAATTATTTTATATTTAATTTAAAATATAAATCAAAAAATAAGTTTAGAAAATAATAAATCAAAATATTTATCATAATTATTTATCTTAAATGATATTAATAATATATAAATTTAAAATTAATAATTTCTTGTAATTATTATTTATTAAAAATACAATAAAAGCATTAATTTTATTGTGTTTATTTATTATTAGTTAAATCTATACTATAAATATAAATATTAAATTTAATATTTAATTTTTAAACATTGATACTTTAATGAAATTTTATAAATTCTAGAAAAAAAAATTAATTTAAGGGTGAGATTTCTAGATTTTATCTTAAGCATAAATGTAATAGAATGAAATAAATAGTCAAAATAGACTAAGCAACAGAAATTTTTAGTCTGTAGGTTGTCCATTATTCTGAGCTTTAAATATATAAACCACAATCTAGACTTAGGTCTAGTGTACCAAGATTGACATAATTTAAAGAATATAATTCTGGCATGACTTTTGCATTAAATTTGGATTTTGATAAAATACCGATTTAATATTTAGCCAAAATATTGATTAGAAAATTGTTTGAATAATTTTGAATAAAACATAAAAATAATTCTTAAGTTTATATTTCTTCGAATTTTAAATACCAAAAATTTAATTGTTATTTTGGAATGCTATTTGATCATTTATATATTTGTTTATGATTTGATTATTTGAAACAGATAAAGGTATTATCATTGTACAAATCAGTTAAATAATTTATATGCGAATATTTTCTGATTTTTATGATCAATATATTGCTTATTAGAACAACTGATAGTTCAATGATACTTTTCGATGCAGACAGATTTATTAATTTTAATTTTTATTTGAAATATATTTGGCACAAGAATGTCTTATTGTTGATTCAATTTTGAGTTTAAGATAAGCAAATGTAATATTAAAAACATAAAAATCAAAGGAGAAAATTTATGGTTTTGATTTTTTACTTTTAGGGTTTATTTGATTCTAAATGCATCAAAAAATATCTTGATTTTGGATACTTGATTTTGATATATGCGATTCTATATAGATGCTTCCATTTTTAGGTATATTTCTAATTCAATTTAATCAATTACATCATAATACACATTGAAAAAAATCAATTAATCCTAATTCAAAAATATAAATTATATATACAATTAAACATAGCAATTCTATATGTTAATATTGTAGATTTAATCAATACAGCTTTAAAGTTGAAACTGAATATATGAGAAAATTTAATCTAAATAATAATTTAATCCAGTTCAAAAAAGTAATACCTTTTTTAGAATAACTAGTATCCAAAGCAATTTTTAAATAGTTATTACCTATTGTCTAAATAATTAAGTCTGATGATTTATTTATCAAAATAACTTTTGTTCAAATCCAAAATCTTAATTATAAAATTTCCGTTTAAATTCTTTTTCAATCATTAATTTATTTAAATTTTTGTTTAAATATATTATGAATTATAATTAAATACTATTAAATTGAATTTCAACTTAAAGTTAACCATCTCGTCTTACCAAAGATATCAAAAAATTATTATTATCATTTTCTACCAATCAATGCATATAATAAAATATATTCAAATTAAAACAAAGTTCCTAATATAAGGATTTCACTGTTTTAAGCTGTTGCGCATTATGAATCCAAAACATTTAAATGAATTCATTTTCAATGAAAATTGCTAAAAAAATCAATTTATTTAATTAAACAATTGTGTTTTGTCTAATGGAATCCTAATATAAAGTGTCTAGAATTTGAATTATTGCATATATATTTAATGGTTTGAATTTAAATTTTAAACGCAGGTTAACATTAATTTGAATCAATTAGATTAGTAATATTTTATATTAGAAAATCTAGATTGAAATCAAAGTTATGTATTTATGCATGCATTAATGTTCTATTATTCACCTCCAGGATACTCTTTACTAATCAAAATATGTTGATGGTGATTTAATTATCCCCGAAATGAAGTAAACCATTACAATCAACTCCCCGATTGATTTTTAAACTACGCAATTATAAACCAAATTAATCCGTTGAGCTCCAAGGTCAAATTTGTAATATTTCTTAAGGAACCGCAAAACCAAATTTTCAACCGAAAAATTAATTATCACATCTATATTATAAATAATTTTTATATCTTCGCATTTATTTAAAAATATAGTAATAATCAAAATTGATATGATTCCAATATATTAAAACTTAATGTAATTTATAATAACGTATTGACCAATTTTTAGTATAATTGATCCAACATGTAAAAGTATAAGTGTATTATTTAATAATTTTAACCTTTTCCTCATTATAGTGACTGAGTAATTTAGTTTAAAGTGATTTTATTTTACTCAAAAATTTTATTATTTTAAAAAATTTTGTAATATAATTATTCATATCTTTTAAATGCAAAATATAGTTTTATTTTGAAGATAAAATGTGATTCATACATGGATGCTTTTGATTTTATTGATATACCAAATGTCATTGAAAATTGAATGATAATGCGCTCAATGAGTTAACAAATTTTCGGGACTAGGATTTCTAATATTAATAAGAGAATTAATACATCATCTTAGTATTTATATTGATACCAGCTTTTAAAATATATTACCAACAATGTCTTAATATTTAAGATTATATGAAGTATCACATCAAAAATAAATATAATAATTCCAAATTTTGATTCATTCAAGGGCGTACTTTGTGAATAAAGTATGAACTTTTCAAAACGAAGTATTAGTCAAAGCCGATATATTGCAAGATATGCTAATTACATCATAACAAAAATTTAAACTAATCAAAAGTTAAAGTTATGCATAAGAATTCATTAATCACAAATCAATTGAAAAAAAATATCAATAATTAATTAGAATTTTCCAATATAAAAATAATAAAATATATTGAGATTTTTAATAAATTTACAATCAAATACCTAATTCTAATGTTTTATGTACTGTTAGTGTTAAATAAAATTATTATTAATAAAAAAAATTTATTTAATTTGATTAAAATATATAAATTATAATTATTAATCAAAGATATATTAAATTGATATTTTGAGGATATTATATTTATATTGAAGATTGATATATTATTCGATATTATTTAAATGATATAAATCAAAATTCCTGAATGTACCAATAATAATTGATCAACTTGCAATTCAGGGATTTATCAAACCCGGGATATTTACCTAATCAGTTAAAAACAGTTTTAAATTGATTCTATAGAATATGGTCACAAGATGAAGTTATAATGATTAAATTATTAATTAAAAGTGTTAATTTATCTAATATTTTCATATTTGTTAAATTGAAAATTTAATTGGGATTTAATTAGTAATTTGGTCAAACTTGAAATTTTATTTTTGTATTTAATTAATTTTTATAATTATTAATGCAAATTAGATGATAAATCAAACTAAAAGCAGTTTTTAATCTCAACAAATTATTAGTAATAATAAACGGAAATAGTTGGATAAAAATACTGTGGATATAAATAAATTGAATTAAATAAATCTTGATAGAATTATTTAAATAATAATTATCAACCAAAAAGGTTTAAATTGATGAATCTATTATGTAAATTAAATACTTGGCATTATTTTGATATTTTTAAAAATGGATATTATTTCCATTTTTAAACTTCATTTGATTATTTAATTGGAAATTTATTATCTTAATTTAAATTGATAATACTAGAACGCCAATTTCTCTATTAGGTCATGCCCTTGAATTTGATCCTCTTTTTTAAACTTTTTGTTTGAAAATCCATTTTTACCTCAATTTTCCATACATTTCACTTTATATTTAATAATAAAAGGTGATGATAGAAGTGAAATAAATTAATTTACAGAGATAGAGTCCAGATCAAGAATGATTTAAATTAAGCTTTTTCTAGTAAGATGATTTTGATAAAAGCTTAATTTAATCAATTTATTTTAACTAAATTTTTCCACAGCCCTTTATCATTATTTATAGTTTCAATACTAAAATAAATTAAATGAGATTAGTTAAAATACGCTCTAAATCTTCATTATCCAATTTAGTTATATATTGATTAACGGCTTTATTAGAATCATTGAATATTTACGTTTCTTTTTTCCATTTATATTATTGATTAATAATAACTGTTAATTTCTCAACAAATTTTTTCTATGCATAAAATCAATATATCTATTTATATTATTTCTGAAAATATATCATTATAATTGCTAGATTTCTTATATTTATTAATGATATAGTATATTATATTTATTGATCACCATTTAATAATCACATTATATTATTATTTTAATACTTGTTCTAATTATTAAACATCAATTCCGATTACAACTAAAAAAGATCATCAGTGATTAATAAGATTAAGTATTGGTTTATGAAGTTTGGTACTTTGGATATCAGAAATATTTTATCAAATCAGTCAATGGTAAGATTAAATAGTTTATATGTTTGATATATTTTTAACTAAAACACTTTAATTATAAATTTCATCGCCAGATATTAGAATTTTTCAATCTAACCTGAAATTAAGCGAAATGTAAATAAAGAAACGAATTGTAGTATATATGGGAATAATATTTGCAATTTTGCTTATTTAATTTTCAATTAATGATACTAAGTTTGAAAGTTTAAATAAACTTAAAGGAAAGTTTATAACTAATCTTCAATTAATTTTTTACTGATTTTCATATATTTAAACCTTTAACTATAAACTTTAAAAGAATACTTTACGCAATTATTATAACAATTTAATGTTTCTTATAGAGTGGTATGCTTTAACAATTCTTTTTACACAATCAAAACAATTTATTCTTCTAGATTTTCAAAATTGGAATTAGCACCCGATTGGATAATTTTAAATTAGAATTTATATTGATTTTGGTCCGATAATTAAATTATAGGGCATCACCTAATTTGGTAAAAGCAAATTTACCCATCATTTGGAGCTTAATTAAACCGATTTTGGCCAATGAAATATATTTATTATCATCTTAAAATCATTTGCAAGTTTTAGCCAATCAAATTCTCTCGGCTTTCCAAAATAATCAAGGCCCTGTAAATGTCAAGAAAGTATAAATAGGATTTATTTCCATCAATGTTAATTAGTTTTTCTACCTTATCTAATTATTACCGCTCAGACCAAGTGTTTTACTTCTTATATTCTAACATTATTTTTATCACAAAATGACTATTACGAGACGCGTTAGAGGGAACAGTTGGCAGATCAACAGATTGTTTGAATTCTACGAAAGGTGTCCTAGGCCTACAAGGGCTCAGGTACATCAGTTATCTTTGGAGTTGGATATGCCCGTCAAATCTATTAGAATATGGTTTCAAAACCACCGCTCCAAGCAAGGCGCTCATTACATAACAAGAAATCACAACAATCATCACCATCAATCAGATCCCATGATATCACCCAATCAAGACTACGTTTCAATCATGCCAAAAGGACAAGGGAGCTCCCCTACCTTATCGGAATTTGGCGACATCCCCTATACACCTGAAAATCTTCCTATCCCGCCCGAAAGAGACCTTAACTGTATGAAACTATCCTTTATCCTCTGTTCATCATCAAGTTCACCCTCACCGACACATTAATTACTGATCCTATTTCGTATTGATTATGAATCAAATGCCTCCCAACAATTAAAGTTTTTCCACCTGTTACGAATATTGTTGCATCGCATCCTAGTTGTTGTATATGGAGAAAGCTTACTAAAAATTGTATATATTACCAATTGTTCAAATCTGATTGGATTTTGAATCAATTTCTAATAACTCAACGAACAATTATCGGATCCATGCTTTCACCTGAAGTTCTTATCAAATGAGTTATCATTATTTCGATGTGCTAGAATCTGATTTGATCAGTTGGCTATTTTGCGCAATATCAATCATATTTTAAGTTAAATTTTTTTTTGCACAAATTGTTCATATTTTAAAATAACATTACTTTTAAAAAATAAATATTAACATAAATTTAATTTATTCAATATTTTTATTTTTAAATTGATAATAATAGCTAATGAATGAAATCATCGAATGATGATTTATT
Source organism: Conidiobolus incongruus B7586 (assembly GCA_000697335.1). Classification (NCBI taxonomy): domain Eukaryota; kingdom Fungi; phylum Entomophthoromycota; class Entomophthoromycetes; order Entomophthorales; family Conidiobolaceae; genus Conidiobolus; species Conidiobolus incongruus. The sequence goes on from JNEM01008487.1 coordinate 7,145, forward strand.
GACTTAATTACCTTTTATGAAATAATTTGAAATTTCTAATTCGCAATGATTTGATAATTCAATATACTTTTTTGATTTTATGATTACTAATGATTTAATCATAGTGATTTTATCCAAATATATTATTGATTAAATATATTGATCTCATTTTAGTCTATCGATTAATATATTTTTAAATATAAATTTGGAAATTGACGATATTACTTTTAAATGTTCAATATATGAAAATATTTATTTTAAAATTGATAATAATTTTAATTTCATATTTTTAATCACAAATTAAAATTACATTAATTTAATATATATTTAAATCATCATTTATTATTATATATACTAATAAGAACCTGAATTTGTTTAAAATTTTAATATAAAATTTAATTTAATTGTCATAATCAGTTAAATTGTTTTCACAATTTAAATAATTTATTAAATGAAATATATGATTAAATTATTAAAACATTAATATTAATTTTAAAAAAAATTAAATCAATTTGATAATAATTTAAATAAGTTTTAGATAATATTTTAGAGATTTATGTATTAATAATACTCTGTTAATTGATTTCAAATCAAAAAATTTTATATATATTTTTAAATTCTATTAATAATTATTGAAAAAAAATTAAATTCCATATTTAGTAAAGGAAGAAATGTTTAAACCAAAATGGAAATAAGGTTGAAGTAATTTAAGACCCATAATAATTAATCCGATCCAATAATGGAAATTGTAGTATAAATTTAACAATTGATTTTAACATTTTTCCTTATCCTCTCTTGCCTTTTGGCTAAGATCAAGTGTAGTATCTGTTCTTTTCAGAATAATTTCTGAAATGAGTCCTACGGGACTCGGAAATTATTTTTATTTTTGTACCTCGGAGGGAGCGCCTCTGCTTGCATGCTCTCCTTCCACAGGTGTCCCTAGTATTGCAGTACCTCTAGGTGACGCCGAGCCTTTTTATCATTTTCAAAACCTTCATATAATCTTAAACAATAGAAAATTGTTTCAAAAGCCCCAAAATTGTATATTTTGGATTAAATTTAACTATTGATCTCAGATCACATAAAATATTTCATGTGTACTTTATTATAATATTTTCATGAAATTGATTCGCGATTTTCAGAATATTAACTTGTATTTTGTGTTTTAAATATAAAAATCATACGCACAATAATTTGATATACTGATTAATTTTGATCATTTTTTACTACATTTCATTCGAGATAAGTCATTCAATTTTTAATATAAAAATGTCTTAAACATAATAAAATGACCTTAAACAATTTCAATTCAAAAAACATTTAATACTTGTCAGTACTATGAACTTTGAGGTTCAATGTTTATTTTCTCTTAACCTGCTGAAAATGACTTTAAATTGATGTATTTTTTTTTTCAAAAATATAATGTTAAAATAATATACTTTAAATATTTCAATCTAATAGTAATAAAATTCAAAAGTCAATAATATATTTTTAGTCAAATCAATTCTGTTTAAGCTGAACTACTAGAATATTGAATGATTATATTTCGATAGTATTAAACTAATATATTTTCTTGAATCATCATATAAATTGTTATTAATCTATAACTGAAAATTTTTAATGATAAAGTTATTAATTTGTATTTGATAAATCGACTAAATAGATGTTCTAAAATTTTAATATCAATATACTAGATCTGTTAACTACTATTATTACATGAATCAATTATATTTTTTTTATTAATCTAAAACTTGAATTTATTAAAATATTTTTATCAAATATAAAATGACAATTAAAAAATTAATACTGAAGAAACATACTTTTTCATAAAATTCTTTCAAATTTTACTTTGAATGTAATCAGATTAATCAAATTTATTTTTTTAAATCAATTGAATAATTACAATATAATTTTAATATTGGCATTAATTTTCATGTTCAAACCTCAATATTGAATTTTATAACTTTTATTTTGAATCATTAAGCTACTAGGAATTGTATTTTTAATTTTGTTGAGTAAAATATTTAAATGATCACGCAAATGAACCTATATTTATTATATAAAGGAAACATAAATATAATACATCTTTTTATAACTATTATAAGTCGACCAAATATTCTGCAATTAGTGTATATATAACTTATTTCTAAATATATAGTTAAATCATATTAAGGAAGAGCTATTAATAATTTTAATATTTATTTATATTATTAAATATTTGATAAATTATCGTAATAATATAATTGTCTTTTATAGTATATCGGAGTATTCCATTTTATAGATCAAATGATATTTTATTTGCAGTTTTAAAATGAAACAAGCAAAACTTGAATATTATATAAAAAGCTTATTTGATATTTAATATTTTTTAAAACAAAATCCTTGAAGAATAAATAAGCAAGTTACTATATTTTGATTTTGATACAGTACATATTTAAGTCTTTTTCCTTCTCTATTCATACTAGTAATTTAATAATCCCAATGATTAAAGTTTAAGTAAGCAAAATATGCCTTGGCTATTTATCTATTAAAGCCAAGAAATATCTTAACAATGTTTTGATATTTACAAATACTAGTAGAGTTTTGCCTTATATTAATAAATACTAATCAATCATATATTTTTAGTTTAGTATTAGTGATGAATTTTGAATGTTTTTTTGGTAATAAAATATTAAGATTCTATTTTGGAATCTAATGATCAATATATAAATATAAAGTAGAAAATAAGATTCAATACAATCAAAAATACTCATTATTATATACAAGTTTTATTGATATTTAATAAATTGTTATTTTTGTCAATTTTAGATATTTATTATAATAATCTATATGAACCCAATATTTTATTTTTAATATTACTATATAATATTAATTTAAAATTATATAGTATGTTATTATATTTTATATTTGATTTTAATATATTCAATATCATCATTATATTTTAATAACTATATTCCATTCTGGATCCCATTATCCTTCTAATATAATCATCCACTAATAATAACTTTATTGATATAAATAAGCAAAATTTCAAAAACTATAAACTAATATAAAAATTAATATTTGATATTTTCTCTTAATAACTATATTATCTCAAAAAATAAATTGAATAAATTAACTCAAGTTTTTGGTGACATACCAAATAAGAAAAATAATTTATAATGAATACACTTAATATTATTATTGTTTGAATATTTGAAGAATAGTGAAATTTATTAAGATATATCAAACATAATTTATATATTAAAATGAAGCATGGGATGATTGCTTATATAATATTTTTAGGGACTAAAAATAAAATCATAAAGTATAATAAAATTTAAATATTAACCAAATAGTTAGTTAAATAATTTGAGCTAAATTAATAATTTGATTGATAATAAGAATTATTCTATCATTATTATCTAATAATAAAATATTATTGTAATTTTATATATCAAATATTATATCCATAGATTGCTATATAACAAATTCTTAATAATCAAATAATTAATTAATAAATTCTTTATACATATATCAAATTAGATATATTTTATATAGATAAATTAAAACAATTAATTATGGTATAAATATTGAGAAATATGATAATATCCATTTGAATATAATTAAATATCTTGATATAAGAAAATATATATTGAAAACTATTAAATTTTTTCAATTTTTACCCAATAGATTTATTATAAATTTATTCATTTTCATTACTATTTGTATTTAATATATCTCTATCAAGTTTTTGTAATTAAATTTTTAATCAATAGATATTAAAAAAATTCTTCCTTTTTATATAATTTGTAATATTATTCTATATTCTTTTCTCTCTCTAAAAATTATTAATTTAAAAATATCACTCAAATTTGAGTCTGGTGCAAAATAAAATTTAATTTGACAAAGTTATTAAAAAATTACAAAAATTAATATAAAAAGTTATAATTTAATTATATTTTTTTGCAAAATTCAAGATATTTGTTGTATTATAATGCTAAATTTATATTTTGTGATTTTGCTAATTTTAACAATACTTATAAGTTTAAAAACATATAATTTAATAATCAAAAATATAATTCTAGAATATTCCATATTGAAATTATAAGAATCAATAATAAAGTTTAATTATACAAATTATACAAAATATATTTCTAATATTATATTGGGTATATACAATACTTATAAAGAAGGAATATATATTCATATTTTAAATTTTTAATTATCATTTAATTGGTATATTCATTAATAAAAATGATAATAATAATAATATCTTTTTAATTAATTTTTAATATAAGATGTTTCAGAATCACTAAATTATATATGTAAATTTATCAATATATAAATTTTGAAATAGCCTGTCATTTGAAAGGTTAAATATTTAATTTTCCAAATTATTAAAAGTATACCATATAGTTTAGCATTAGCAAATATTAATATAGTATAATATCCAATGTAATTCAATGATGAAAATTTGTTTATTGAAAAATGTGTGAAGAATGAAAACATTATGAGTTTTTAATATTTTAATAATAAAAAGTAAAAAATTAATCAAATATATAACATGGTAAATTAATAATTATTTTTCATAGAAATTAATATCAGGTTCAAACATAAAAAATAATTCATTCGATTATATTAAAGAATATATATCAACTATAACCTTAAATATATCAAATAAACTAAGGAATCTGTCTATTTTTCAAAATGTTAGGGGAAACATGTTAATTAATCATAAAGAAATTTTATATATTGATTATATTAATAATATATACAGTGTAATTTATTAAATTAATTTTGAACAAATTTCAATAAACCTAGCTTAAAAATTCATAAAACCCCAATAAAAAATCATAAGTTATCAATTCAATGCATTAATATTTTTAAGCTTGTAGGATAAATATTTGTTTGATATGAAATATTGTTAATTTACTATAATAGAAATCATTCATATTAAAATGGTTAAATAAGATCGATACAATTTTTCTAATGATATAATTTGATTTTATCAAAACGATTAATATAAAAATAGTCCAAAAATATTAAAAAGGAATTATTTTTATATTAAGTTTTAAAAGTTATTTTGCTTAATATTATAGAATTCGAATAGCTTTATTTTTTCTTTATATTGTTATTAATATATATATTTTTTATAATTCGATCACTTTAGCTTGATATAATTTTTAAAATATTTGTTTCATCATAAAAATTACTAATTTACTGAATATCATCTTTATTAGAGATATACTTTGTTTGATATATAATAGAAATTTAAAAAATTATCAATTATTCAAATTAGATTAATGTGTTTAAAGTGTAATTGAACAAACAGCATAATATTCTATTTAAAAATTTGTATAAAACATATTTCAATAACCAAATTAATAGTCAAATTATACATATCACTTCATTTTAAGTATTTAAAAATAATTTGATAATGGAAATATTTGAAATAATAAATACATGGTGTTTATTATCATTATTTATTTGTTGTCCGAAACAGTTAAATTTTAAATTGATATAATTTTTGTAATAAGTGAAAGTGATAAAGATATGTTGCATAATATTCAAACAATTAAATCTCTCGAATTTTAATAACTCAAATTTATATCAAATGCTTTTAATGGTACGTGAACTTTAATCATTTTCAGGTATAGTGGTATTTTGAATAATATTTTAAAAATTTTGATGATATTATCCATCCTCAAAATATGAGATTTGATTGAATAAATATTCTTGAGCTTTATCATGAGGATAGTAACAATATTATTGAAATTTAACTGATTCTTCATCACCAAGTTTTCAACTATTCTAATATTTACTCAAAATCATTATATTTTTTTCTTCTAGAAATATTGTAATTTTAATTGTTAAAAATTCAATTACTTGATAAATTTAGAAATCACACTACTACATTACCTAAAATAGAAAATGTTTAAAATTTATCAAATTACACCCATAATACCGATTTGGATGAAAAATTTTGAAAGTAGTATAAATATGTCAAATAATTCTTAGATTGAGACTTATCCTCTCTTGCCTTTTGGCTAAGATCAAGTGTAGTATCTGTTCTTTTCAGAATAATTTCTGAAATGAGTCCTACGGGACTCGGAAATTATTTTAATTTTTGTACCTCGGAGGGAGCGCCTCTGCTTGCATGCTCTCCTTCCACAGGTGTCCCTAGTATTGCAGTACCTCTAGGTGACGCCGAGCCTTTTTATTATTTTCAAAACCTTTCTAATATTCTGCTTAAATGTTAACAGAATATTTCAAAAATTTTTTTTTCAGTATCATCTTTTTATGGTGATGTTATCCAAAATTATAACACTCCACTATAATCGAGTAATTTTTTACTCGAATTATATGATGTTATTTCTAATTTTTCACCCCATATCTCCAAATATCGAGATATAGGTTGAGCTATTTAAAAGCAATACAAGTTAAAGCGCACATATTTATCACAACAGCGCTTTATATTATATCTTTCATTTTAAATTCGAATTATTCATCCACATCAAGCTAATTTGCGATTTTCTTAAAGTACACTCTTTATTAGCTAGTATTTGATGAAATTAGTATTTGAAGTTGAAATCCTTCACGATATTTTCTTAAAAATAGAATTCTAATGCTCGAGTGTTAAATTTTTACTCGTCTCTGCCAGAGATGTGTTTTCTATTACTTTAAACTATAAATTTCATCTATGTGTTTGTAATTTAAATACAAATTGTAATATTTGCTAATCCTAATAGAGGGTTAGTATATATTTGACTTCTTTATATTTATTTCACTTTTCATTATCGATATATACCATCTCTACAATTTAATTTTAAATTTTTTCACGGAAATTGTTATTTCATTAATTTCTTTTAGCTAAAATTTTAACTTTAAAATATGTATACCGCCTAAATAATATAATAGTTGATACTTATTCCATTTATTAATTAACCTTTGTTATACATTTTACCATAAAGCAATATATCAGAGTTTAAGTAAATTTACAACCTTATTTCCAATTTGATTTAAAATTTTTTTAATAGCTATTATTTTTATTATTAATACATAATAATAGTTTTAAATAATTATATAAATTATATTATTCAATAAAATAGTATAATGATACTTAAATATTCACTCTAATTAAATAAAGATCAATTTCAAAATAATAAAAAACGATTTATAGTTATTCCAAATAAGTGGCAATTTAAATATTTATTATTTACATTACTTTCCAGTACACTCCTATTTGTTGCATTAATATTAACTTTAATTCAGTTTAGAACTTTTTGAAAATAGAAATATTTTGAATATTATTAGCCTTTAAGATATTTGTCCTTATATAATTATTTTGATAGGTATCATTAATTTTTGTTCTCATGATTACTAATAAACAATGTATTTTTCTTATTGTTTCAAGTAAAGTTGATATAGTCATAAATTTAGCATATAAATATGGCCGATAGATTAAGTTATTATTAGTATATTCTTTAATTTATAATAATAAATTTATTAATAAAAAATAATTAAAATTATTGATATCATTATTTTATAATTTTTAAAAATATAGGTTAATCTAGTCTTATAATTTTAAATTTCACTGCTGATCTTTTAACTCCCAATAGATGGTATCATTATCTTTAGTAATTTTGTTAACTTTATCATCGACTACCAATTTTTCCAAATGTAACTTCACTACCCTTTCAGCTGCCAAAAGAACACCGTCGGGATAGCCTACATAGATTACTTTGACAATTCCTGCACTGGTCCAGAAGGTGGGATGTTTGGAAACATCGCTAGATTTGGCTAATATGTCCAATATTTGATTCTCCCTTTCCATTCAGTGATCAATATACTCTTGAATAACATGGGTGGGATTTTTGAGTTCAGGACCGTGGCCTGGGAGAATAATTTCAAATTGAATGGGGTAATTCTTGACAAGATGCAGAGATTTCATATAATCGCTCAAGTTGTTAAAGACCGCAGTCCCCTGGCCTAAGATCATATCACCACTGAATAATATGTGGTCCTGTTTTAAAACGAAGCATACGTGATCTTGACAATGTCCAGGTGTGATGAGGGAAATGAGATTGAGATTGGGCTCAATTTCAAAAGATTGTTCATGTTTGATATCAATGTAGGAATTATTTTTGGGATCATCGGCATAATACTTTTTGTAAATTGCAGATGGTTTGGACAGTGAGAGGACTTGCTCAATACCATCAACGTCATCGTAATGATGATGGGTGATGACTACCTTGTCAATCGAGCACTTTTCATCCTTTAATACTTTCTCCAAGCTGGAGCGATATTCCTTTACACCTGCACCAGTGTCGATGAGAGCGCGACGAGGGCCTTGCCCAACGAGATAAGTATTCGTGCCTTGTAATGTGAAAGGACCTGGATTAGAACCCAAAATCCGGATAAGAATTCTTGGACAATCTGGTAATTACAGGGATTGAAACTATCTCAGCAGACATAATTGCTATTTCATTTGATCAATAATTATTATTTTCTCTAGTTAAATAAATATAATAATTGAATTGAATAATTATGGTTTGGAATTTAGCATACATGTGATGGAATGAGATCAAAGTGGAAATTTATTGAAAAAACGTTGGAAAAATGAACAGTCGAAAAATCGTTAAAATTAATTAAATGCAAATGAATTCAAATCAGTCAATTAATAGCTGTGTGTTTAATACATTGACAGTAAACATAAATAATCTTTAATATTGTTAGTTAGTTAGTATGCCACAAAATACCAGATCAGGCACCCGATGATGAGCATGAGCAGAGGGATGGAGAAGATGCTCATATAGAAATTAAGTTTCTTAAAGATCAGGTCGTTCGAATGAGTGCCAGTGTCGACTTTGGGGTAAATTGCGCCGATCCACCAACACGGAAGAAATAGAAAACCCAGTACAAAAAGGATTGAGCCTGGTGGAATGGTGTTCGATGGAGATAGTGGTCGACTGTTGAACTCGGACACTTCAGAAGCATCACATTTGTACGTTGTCGACGTTACTGCCCGCTCCATATTAGTAAAACTTGGCTTCGGCACGAGTTGTTTGAGTTTGGCTAGAGGGAAGGAGAGTGTGGAAGGTTTGCGAGGGAAGCCCAGCGAACTTCGCCTGGAGTTCGCAGATTGTTGGGAGTTAAGCGAGGATTGGGAGTCGTAACTAAAACGGTGGGGAAAAGCTATGGGAGCATTGTGATTCAAATCAGAATTTAATTGAGAAAAGTTAACCAAATCTTGAAATATGGTCTTATTGATATTTTCCATAACTTCATTCACAACTGTCTCGCTTGACGAATGTTTACGAACTGATTTGGGTGGCTGTATTGAAGATGCTATAGATATCTTATTTTTTAATGTTTTTACTATTTTCTCTTCCGGGGAAGATTGTGTTATCACATCTTCAGCACATTCTACAAAATCTATTACTGTGTGGTCTGGTTGAGGTGATTCGTTGTTTGCAAATAAGTTCACGCAGGACGGATGTTTGGTACGAGTTTTAGTTGGAGCGATGCTTGATGAGGGTGTGGAATTGAGGGTTGAGCGGTATGTATTTGAAGAGAATTGAGTTGGACGAGACGAGGTAGACGAGGTATGTTTGAGTTTGTTGGGATGGGAGTCAGAAGTATATAAATGAGACACGGATAAAGGGTTGATTAGAGTACGCTGACTCATTAGATTGTATAATTATATTAAAGTACAATAAATTAAAACATTAAAAAATAGTAGTAAATTCAAGATTCATTAAATTATCCTATTTAAATCCTCTAATTAATGAATCCAAAAATAAAATAAAAAATTGGATTAAATAAGGTTAATTGAATTCAATTCAATTTTAGGATAATTAATATCTGAGTTTATCGCTATAAAATTATATTAGGACTTATTATTTATAATATTACTATTGATAAAATGAATAATTATTCAAATCTTCCACTTTATATTCTGTGAAAGTTGTGAAACATCAATTCTTTTATACAGTATTAACACCTCCAGCCACAATATGAAACGATTATGGGACATTGGCAAAATTCTAATAATATCTAGAGTGATTCGTTAAACTTTGTGTAAAATGGAATTGATAAAGAGAAATTATCACTGAAATTAGATGATAGTTATATAAAATATAGATAAAGTTACCCATTTTATGATATCACATCAATAACCTATTTCACTGATCATTGACTCAATTGGTTAATACTCTTGTTAATCTTAACTCAATTTATGGTCCTTGCTATTTGATAAAAATTCAAATTACTTATTATTAAAAAAATCAATATAATTAACTTTATTGAGAGGATATTTATTAATTCATAGCTAAATTATTGTTCTTTGTTTATGATATAAATAATATTTTTTACTAATAAGCATGGATATATATAACCAAAATCTTTGATAAATTATCAAATGTTATTGAGAACCGAGGTTAATGTACAAATTCATTTCAATACAATTACATTTCATTTGAATCAAGTAGAAATTTTATGATTCAAGTAAGAATTTGAGATTTACTTTTCATACTTGTCAATAAATATTATCAAAAATATTGATCTTCCTGAGCTCAATTAACTTATTCAATTGCAATATTTGAATATTTTAATTTCGGAAGAAAGGATTCGGAAATTTTTGCAAAGAAATTACAACTAAATAAGATAAAATCAAGTAATTGTTGAATCATTATTTTTTATACCTTGTTTATTTTATAATTAAGATTTTAACTTTTAGCAAATATTTACATTATTTTATTACAACATTGCGAATCATTATTTAATACTCTTTTATTTGAAACCATTTCAAACCAATGAATTTTTCTAAAATCTTCTAATTGAGAATTTGAAAATTATAAAATTAATAATTTTTTTATTTCATTACAATTGAAATAAATCATAATATTTGATATTTATTACAAAGAATGAAAAATTTTAAAATCTATAGTTACTCTCTCTGATAATTAATGTAAACTAAATACAGCAACATCTAGTCATAATTATAATTTTTTATACTTTATGATTACATTATTAATTAACTATAATATGTTAAACTTAAGAGCTTGAATCAACAACAAAAATGAAGTTATTTAAAACAATATTATCATTGAAATAGTTAGAAATTAAATTGAATACATATTATTCATAAACATAGCATTTGTTGTTATTATTACTCTAATACATTAAAGACTTAGATTTTGACCATATAAGAAAAATTGACAAAATTCAGAATTTTTTCTTCTAAGTAATTGTATATATTATTATATTCATATTGTAATTAAAATAAGAATTATGTAATATTGATAATATTTTAAAAAGTAATATATACTAAGATCTAATAATTTATTCCATTAATTTTGCAAATGAGTTTTGTATTTTTTGCTTTGATTTTTATTATAAAATCTTTTTAATATTAATTTATATTCAAAAATATTATTAAATATAGTAAAAATATTAATAATAATAAAAACCTATAATATTCCTTAATATTAATATAGAAGTTAAATAATGGCACAATTTTGAAATTAAAATTAAATAAATAAATTAATAAATAATATAAAGTTAATAGCCTTTTTTATTATTAATAACTTTTATTAAATTTTTGATAAGCTTTTAATATTTAGAAAATAATTCTTTTTATTAAAAACTGATATTTAATATTACACAAACTAATTTAATTTGTTTATAAGAATTTTTTTCTTGTAAGCTATTTTTTTAACTATTTAAAACAATTATAATCATATTTATAATTAAATAAATATACTAGATATGATAACTCTCTTTAGTTTTTTATATATAAAACATCTTTTATAGCTTTAATTTTTTATATTTTATAATTATTTTATAAAATAATAAATGTCTTTAATTTATTTTAACAATATTATTTAAAAAAATAATATATAATTTACTATTAATTAATTTTTCTTAAGTTATAAAATAAAAAAACTATATATTATTATAACTTGTTATAATGATTAATACTCATTTATATTTAAAATATTTATTTATTCAAATTTATAAAAAAAATTAATTTAACTTAATTTAATATT
>JNEM01008489.1:0-18150 GCA_000697335.1 Conidiobolus incongruus B7586
TTATTTTATATGATAGTTATAAAATATATAAAGATAAAGTTATAAAATACTTTTTAATTAAAAATAACTAGAAAAAATTACCACATTTAATATATTCTTTAAATTATACCTTATATAATTATAATTGTTTTAAGCAATTAAAAAACTAGCTTATAGGAAAAAAAATTTCTATAGGAAAATTTAAATTAATTTATAAAATATCAAATTTTAATCTTTAATAAAAAGAATTATTTTTTAAGTATTACAACTTTGTTAAAAGTATAGCAAAAAGGTATTAGAAATAAAAAAAATTAATAATTTTATAATATATATTTATTTTTATTTTTTATATATTAAAATGTTTATTTTTTTTCAATCACAAAAAATTCCCATTTTTTAAATTACAAAGTAATAATAACTTATGAACTTAATTTTGCTAATATAATTATAATGATCAAGTATTAATGATATTTATAATAATATCATAATATATATTTTCAATTTTAATTCAAATAATATATTCATTATCATAATATTCAAAATTATAATAAATATTAATATAATCAATAGATTATATTTTAAATTATTTAGTCATTATTATATTTGCCTATTTAGATTATGATTAAATTAGAATGATTGATACATGAAATTTTGAAATTTCAAAAATATGTATTGAATTTGGTTAGAATATATAATTCTTAAGCTAAATTGATAAATATTAAGCTGGGTTTACAGGTAGAATGATGATTTTATAAAACGATTGAACAATATTTACACCTAATTTAATAATCATAAATTATGTTACTTTCAAATTATTATTTTATATTTAGAGAAATATTTGATATGATTGTTCAAATTATTCATATTTAATAAATGATGTAAGAAATAATTTTATCAACCTTACTGAACAGAATATGATTGGTTCATTTGATGATAAAAATTCTTGGATAATATTGAACTAATCATAAGTGATAATTTGAGGGCAGATTTAAACTAAATCAAAATACTACAACCAATCATTCATTAACAACCAATCATGTCGCGATCTGATCAACCAATCAAAATTGATGACCGAGAAATGTTAAATAATGGAAATTTTTATCTTAACCAAGGATTAAGCTCATTCACAAATAGTCAAAAGTTGATATAATATCAAATATATGCAATTTTTTATCTGTTGCAAAAATTAAATTATATAATTAAAATATTTTAATAAGTATAAACAATATGAGCGCTGTTAACCCTAATGCTAACCTTATACCTATCGACCTTCAGATCAATTACTCTGCCGAGTGTGGTAAGTTATTATAATGATCTTTTAATAAAATAAACATCTCAATGGGTACTAATGATTAGATAAAATTTGTAATTTTCTCGAAAAATTCGTCGATGAAACTACTGGTACTCAGAAGTATATACCGAAATTGGTAACATGACAGTTTAATTTAGTCATATAAACAATATTAAATCTCTATATTAGCAACAAATTGCCAATCGTGAATTAGATCATCTTGTTATTGAACTTGACGACATCTCTAAGGTAATTGAATATATTGCTAAATCTTAAATTTTTTTAAAATTAATTCTATTTATCATCATTAAGTTCGACGACAGTCAGTTTGGACTCGCTGAAGCTATTACTCAAAATACTAAGACCTACATCGATGTATTTTGTTTTGTTATTGACCATATTTTACCCCAGCCTACTATTATGGACTTTGAGGATGATACACCAATTGATGTGATTTTAAAGCAAAGACAACAGAATTTACGTCAAAATGACTCAGAAAATCAAGAAGATCAACAGGATTTAAGTGTTCCTCCCGCACTAACCAGAAGATAGTAATTAATACTTGATTTTATTAATCTTTAAATTCTCATCCATTATTAATTTAGTACCCTTTCATTTAAGCCACTCTCAAATAAGCCATTGCTCGCTGTCAGAAATTTGAAAGCTAAATTCGTTGGTAAATTAGTCACCGTTACCGGAATTGTAACACGTGTTTCTGATGTCAAGCCTTTGGTGGTTGTCAACGCTTATACCTGTGATCGTTGTGGTTGTGAAGTATTTGAAGAAGTCAAAGGCAAACAATTCACCCCTATGATCCAATGTCCCTCTGAAGATTGTAAATTAAATAATACCAAAGGCCAACTCTATATGCAAACTAGAGCTTCCAAATTCATCAAATATCAAGAACTCAAGTTACAAGAAATGGCTGATCAAGTCCCCGTTGGTCATACTCCCCGCACATTAACCGTCCATCTCTATGAAAGTTTAACTCGTCAGCTTAATCCTGGTGATATTGTTAATCTTTCTGGTATCTTCTTACCCACTCCATTCACTGGATTCAAGGCTATCAGAGCTGGTCTTCTCGCTGATACTTACCTCCATGCTCAATATATTCATCACATTAAGAAATCATATGAGCAAATGGAAACTGATGAAGAAACCCAACATATTATCGAAACATTGAAGAATGATCCTGATGCTTATTCTAAATTGGCTAAATCTATTGCCCCTGAAATTTATGGTTTGGAAGACGTCAAAAAGGCTCTTCTTCTCCTTCTCGTTGGTGGTGGTACTAAAGTTACTGAAGATGGTATGAAGATCCGTGGAGATATTAACGTTTGTTTAATGGGTGATCCTGGTATGGCCAAATCCCAACTTTTGAAATTCATTGCTAAAGTTGCTCCTCGTGCAGTCTATACTACCGGTCGTGGTTCCAGTGGTGTCGGTTTGACTGCTGCTGTCATGAGAGACACTGTCACTGATGAACTCGTCTTAGAAGGTGGTGCCCTTGTTCTCTCTGATAACGGCATTTGCTGTATTGATGAATTCGATAAGATGGATGATTCTGATCGTACTGCTATTCATGAAGTCATGGAACAACAAACTATCAGTATTAGCAAAGCTGGTATCAACACCACACTCAATGCCCGTACTTCCATTTTGGCTGCTGCTAATCCTGCTTATGGTCGTTACCATGTTGGTAGATCTCCTTCTGAAAACATTAACCTTCCTGCCGCTCTTTTATCACGTTTTGATATCTTATTCTTGATTCTTGACCTTCCCTCTGACGAAGAAGATCGACTTTTAGCTCAGCACGTCACTCACGTCCATATGCACAATGCTCCTCCTGCCATCACTGAACAAGGTATCCTTACTCCCGCTCAGTTGAGTCACTATATTGCTCAAGCCCGCAAGATCCAGACTACCATCACTCCCGAAGTCGAAGATTACATTGTCAGCTCTTACGTCGAACTTCGTAAGATCCAAGCCAACTCCCAAGAATCCAAGAACAAAGACGATGGTGGTTACATTTCTGCTCGTAGTCTTCTCGCCATCATTCGTCTATCTCAAGCTTGCGCCAGAATTCGCTTCTCCGAAAAGGTCGAAGCTCAAGATGTCAATGAAGCTTTACGCTTGCTCGACAGCTCCAAAGCCAGTTTGGAGAATTCCAGGAATCGCAACACTGAAACCGTCTCAGACACTACTGCACACACTGGTATCTACCGCGCTATCAGAGACCTCCGCAACCAAGACGTCGGTACCGTTGTGTGGGATCTTGATCTTGAATTGGTTAGACAGAGAGTTCGCGCCAGTGGCTACACGGAGACCGAATTGGAATCCTGTATCGAAAGATACCAACAATTGGGAATTTGGTCAGTCAATCAAAGAAGAACTACTCTCACTTTCCTCAACGGCGCCAGTGCTTAATTTTTGTCTTTTTAGGTGAATTATAAATATTTTTCTCTATTAATATACTATATTTTGTTTAATAAATACTTTTCTATTTCATTAATTAATTATAATTCTATATTTTTAATTAATATTATTATATTCATATATGATATTAATGTTATTGATATTATTTTTTGAATTGATATTTTTAATTTACAGGTATAAAATTTATAGGATGATGTCCATAATTCAAATATTCTTTTTGATTTTATTAAAATTACAGTTGGTAAAAGCCTTCTAATCAATCATTTTGATAATAATTAATTTCTGAACTAGTTAATAAAAAAATGAAATATCTATTAAAGAATATAATAGAAAAAAATAATTCCAAATCAGATTTTAAGGTGTCGCTGAGAATCAAACTCAGGTTACAGGAATCAGAATCCTAGGTGTTGACTATTATATCATGAGACCTAGTTTGATCATTATTTAAGTTAAAATTCTCAATTTATTCAACTGAAAATACCTTTTTCAAATGATAAGGCATTAATTTGGATATTTTATATATGGACTTTGATATATCTTACATTATCATAAAATTACTAGCATTATATTTGTTTAGATCTCAAATTCATTATAATGCGATCTAATTTCAAAAGTATTATGTATCCCATTTAAATTAACTTTGGATTACATTATTAAAACAGAGTCTTGACCTACATTTAAAATATTATAATATTTCTGTATTTTAATTCGATAATAATAGAATCAATATAGATTCCTGTATATTTTGATATGATTTTTTTGGTTAAATCCATTTAAATTTTTCTCATAATTTGATTAATTGTTTAGGCATGAGTTTGGATTAATAATCGATTTATAATTCGACATCTTTAATAGCCAATCAAGGTAATCTGCCTCCTTCTTCAGCCAATCAAAATTCGATTAACGTTGATATAAAAACCTTACTTAGACGCGCAAATAACCCAAACCAAATCGAGTAAAAGATTCTTCAAATTGTGGAAATCTCAATTTTAGTATAAATTCGTGTAAAAGCCAGCCTTCCACTTTGTTTAAAATTTTTAATCCTTGAGATTTCTAAAAGTTTCAGGTCTCTTTGGATTTTAGATTATTAATAGCATTTATCTCTTCTTTTTATAAAGTTTGTATTAAATATGGAGGTGCAGAGAAGAGTTGAAGAACAAGCTACTCAGGAATATATGTCCGAGGATGCTACAGCTTCAGTCACTTATAATCTGATTGAAGAGTTGATGGTAATTTTCTTTCTCTTCTTTTCTTTTTATTCAAATAAACTTTCTCTACTACTAATTATCTCAGTTCATCATTATTTGTAATAGCTTACTAACTAATTTGAAATAACTTTAGAACCACGGTATCGCTAAAGCAGATGTCGATAAATTAAAAGCCGCTGGCTATTATACCGTTCAGTCAATTGCTTACGCTCCTACCAAAAACCTTTTGAATATTAAAGGTATTTCAGAAGTTAAAGCTGAAAAAATTTCTGCTGCAGGTATATTTCTTGCCTTTGGTTTGATAACTTTTATCTAACTAGTAAAAACATTTAGCTCAAAGTATTGTACCTATGGGTTTTGTCAGTGCCACCAATATTTATGAAGAAAGATTAAATATGATCAAATTGACTACTGGTTCTGAAGCTCTCAATGCAATTTTGGGTGGTGGTATTGAAACTGGTAGTATTACCGAAATTTATGGTGAATTCAGAACTGGTAAAAGTCAGCTTTGTCACACGCTAGCAGTAACTTGTCAGGTAAGCATTCATTAATATTACCTAATAATATAAATTTCTTGTAGCTTACTAATTAATATTTCTACTAGTTGGATCCTCAAATGGGAGGAGGTGCTGGTAGATGTTTATTCATTGACACTGAAGGAACTTTTAGACCTGATCGTATTCAATCTATCGCCGAAAGGTGAACTATCTTTATTCTATGACGGTGATATTTTATAAACTCACACATTGTATTCAGATTTGATATAGATCCACAACTAGCTTTGGAAAATATCAGTGTTGCCAGAGCTCAGAGTTCAGACCACCAAACTGCTCTACTAGTCCAAGCAGCTCATATGATGTCCCAAGAAAGGTAAATTTATTGCACTATTTTTATCATTCCAATTGATCATAAAAATTAACCATTTGAAATAGATACGTATTATTAATTGTTGATAGTGCTATGGCCCTTTATCGTACTGATTACTCAGGACGTGGGGAACTTTCCGCTCGTCAAATGCATTTAGCAAGATTTCTCCGTCTATTAGCTCGACTTGCTGATGAATTTGGAATTGCAGTTGTCATTACCAATCAAATGGTAGCTATGGTTGATGGTGGTATGACTCTTATGGCTGATCCCAAAAAGCCCATTGGTGGTAACATTATGGCACACGCCAGTACCACACGCCTCTATTTGAAAAAAGGCAAAGGAAATAATCGTTCCTGCAAAATTGTTGATAGCCCGTCTATGCCTGAAACTGATGCAATTTTTGCTATTGATACTGGAGGTATTGTTGATTCCACCGATTAAACATTTTTTTGATAAATTAATATTTTTGTGATATTGGGCGTATTATGAGTAACCAAGCAAATGCTTGACACTAACCCTTTGAATCATTGTTTAATTTTGTTAATAATATCTTGACGAATCACGCTTTTTAATTCTTATTTCACAAGGAATTATTTCTAAATAAATTCAAAGTTGAATAAATTATTTTTCAGAATCCTTAACTATTTTTCTTATTATATTATTATTCAATCAATGTTTTTAAATAAGCACTAAATCGATGAATATTTTAATGATTGATTTCTGGCTTTAAATTCACGTTTGTTTAATTTTATTTTTCTCACTTGATACATAATCATCATCATATATCAATAATTTCATATAAATAAAATTAAACCAATTTTAAAAAAATGCGATAATTTAATAGATTGCATCATGTTTGAAAAATGAGTAAAACTGAAGATTTGAGACATATAATTGGTATTATAAGTAGTATATTGACACAAGTAATTATAACGATATCAGTATTATAGAACCTTAGACATATTTCTTGAAATTGATAGATACTTCTATACAATTTACATACCTTGGATACTAATCTAATCTTCATGACTTTCGCAATTTAAGAAGCTAGGGCTATGAGATGGATCTTATCAATTTAATGAGCATAAGATATTGGATATAATCAGATCCTTATTCAGATTTAACAATGAAAACTGCACAGATGTCTATCTCGTAAATAAAGTTGTAATGTCAATATGCTTTTTATAAATTAATGAAACGGTGTAGTTCAACGAGCAATATATTGTAAAACATAATGGGATATCAACCCAGTTTCAACTTCACAGAGTAATAACACTTCTAATTCGTGTATTTTAGTCTACTTATTAGGATTTTAGGATAACGAATACTTACCAAAGCATTGCCAAAAAGTATTCAATTTAGCTGTTTGGATTAATTTAGATGAAATTAACGAGGTAAGCATTTGAAATTATTATAAAATCTGGATAATGATTGATACGTTTATAGATGTCAGGAAATTTCAATTTTCAGAATATAAATAACCCCTCTCAAATAAGAAAACTCAATTTAAGACCAGGATCAATAGTTCTAATTTATAGTAATTGTTATCACTAAAACGAACCTGAAAAATTGAAAAAATTAAAGCTTGTATGATAGAAATTAAAAATAGTTATATATTGAAAATGAGAACTTTTTCGATTTAATTTTGTTTGGGGAAAAAATTCATCAAAAAGGACTCTCCGGCCGGGAATTGAACCCGGGTCACCCGCGTGACAGGCGGGTATACTCACCACTATACTACCGAAGATCGATATCTAACCATTTTTAAATAATATAAACTAATCCAGTTACCCCATATTTTTTCCAAATTATTTTTCCTTTTTTACATTTTAATTTTATTTTTGTAACATTTAATTTTATCATTATTTTTCGTTATATCCATTTTATGATCAATAATTCATCAGAGTCAATCATGTCCTTAACCATTTATCATATTTTATATTTTAAATACCAGTTTTTTATATTTTCTTTATTATCATTGCCATATATAATATCTATATTTTAATATAATTTCAATAAAAATTAGTAATTTTTACCAATATTTAAATGAATTTATTTATTCTAATTATTTTTAAGTCATAAACTTTATATATGATTTGAAATTTTACGTGAAATTTAAAAGAGACATAATGATGTTCGGAAATAATTAACAAAATATATTAATGTATGTTATGTATTAACAATGCATAAAATAATTTTAGTTAATATACACTTATTCTGAAACATTTCTCAAATATTAACCTATAAACTCTTATATATTTAATGATTGTATTGCACAAAATACTTTTTATAAAGATAAACCAAAATAAATACATCAATTGAATTTTCAATATATATTATTAATTATATTTGTTGAAAAATTAATAAATATTGTTCAAACTGATAATCTTAGTAGGAATTCGTTATTGATAATTATAATAAGGTTCAGTAATATATCAGTATATATTTAAAATTTATTTCAATAATTTCAATAATATTCATTATAATATAATTTAATTCAATATTAACCAATGTATTCCTATATAATTTATAATTACATTGTTTATAGTTATTAGTAAATTTATCATATTCAGAATTTTTCAATTTGAAAATATAATAACTATGCAATAATTTTTGTTTATTATACCATTAACTATTATTCAGATTAAGTTCGGAATTATCCAAAATTTGAGATTTGAGCTATAATTTTAATTGAATAATACCCGAAGTCGATTCGATATATATATCATCTATTTTTGAAATATTCTCTTTTAAATAACAAATAAAATTCTTAGTCAGTTTTTAATTTAAAATTCAATTAATCGCATATCTTTTTCTAATAAATTAATTATTGGAACTAATGTTGTGTATTTTTATAGTGTAATATACCAAAAATTATTCAAATAAAGTTTAATTGAGTATTTCAATCTGAAAAAACCAATTACGCAATTTTTTTAAATATATTTATTAAAGTGTAATTTCTAATAATAATAATCATAATTTCATCAAAATATATACTCAAACAAAGTTATTAATATTGATTCTATTTTATATTCAATATAGTTTTCAAAATGTATGATTTACGTCATCAATAATAGCTAATTATAGAAATTTTTTTTGTAATTTAAAAATAGAAAATAATGATTAATTGTATAGTATCATTTTAGCGATTATATAAATAATTTTTCGTAGTTGTCAATTATATTTGATTTTTGCTATACTATTTTTGAAATATTGTCCCTAATAATAGTAAAGATGAATCAACGCAGTTTTAAAAATTTTAACTTATCAAAATTGTAGTGAATTCAAAATAAAGAATTAATAGAATATCATTAGACTGAATATTATATTATGATGATAATATTGTATATTTTAGTTAATTCTTATAACAGAATAGTAAATGTATTATTCTATTAATGATTATCATTTCATTTACCAGTTCTTAGCGATTTTTGTTAAGAATGTTTAAACTATATTTTATTAGATTTGAATGAATAAAAATAAAATTAATAAGAATGAAGTAAAAAGACCCTTATAGTAATATCACTATTAATTTAACAAGCAGAGACTATATTAATTGAGAATTATGATGAACTATATGTATTTTTATAGGCACCTTCAATTCATTATTCGAATGTAGCCAATCTTTAGCATGAGTCGTACGACGTATGAATTACCCATCCTGTGAGTTCTTACTTTATCATCATCAGATTCTATAAAGGTTTATATTGGTTGTATATGTTAAATATTCTCATCCATGATTACTATAATGGAAGATATACTAAATATTTATCCTTGGTCAAGTCTGAATTTCGTGGTTTTTTGTATAGTTACAGATATTAACTTGTTGAATTTTTGAAAAAATTGGAATACACTGAATAGATTTTATGAGAAGCTTTTGTTACACTAAAAATTGCGATCCACTATGTGTTCTTGAAAACTTGGAAAAAAATTAGTAATATTGTGTATGATTTTGAATAAGAGAATTCAATATAATAGAATAATTTTAAAATAATATAGTATCAAAACCAAAATTGTAGCTAAAATCAAACTATGAAGGAACTTTCAATAACAATGATCGAACAGTAAAAATCAATTAAATTAGATACTAAACCATCAGCCAATGAAATCCAAATAAAGTGGAGAAATTATTAATAAAAATTTGGTAATGACATGAATTAAGATTTTATTGGATTTCAATCAAATAAATTTCAAGATAAAATTATAGTTTTATGCAAATTTTATGCTTTTAATAAGATGTGTGTGTAGTTCGTAAAAATTTTTAATTACAAGTAATAGAAATCCACAATTGGTATCCTAATTTTATTACCACAACTACCCATATACTCTCAATTAAATTTTCAATCATATTAATTTTACAAAATTTTAAGATTGATTCTTGTCCTTTAATTTAATTATTTATAATCATTAGTACTATGTCTGGTAATTATACTATACTATTTTGTTATTATATTTGATTTGTCTAATTTATTAATTATTAGCTCGTGATATTGTTAATAAAAAGAAGTCTGGCGACATTGCCCCTACTCCTAATAACACTCCCATCAATACTGCTCCTCTTTCTGGCTCTGTTAAGCCCAGTCTTCCCTCTTTAGCTGAAGGTGAAGGTAATATAATTTCCTTGAATTATTCGAGTTTATTCTCTGTTGATTTGTGATATCTAAAACTTGTCATTTTTAGAAGCCTACGCTGGCCCTTCTCAAGATTTGGTTAATTTAATTCAAGTAAGTTTCTATCAAATCTTTTAATCTTAAAATATTTTTAACATTAATTTTAAAACCAACTAATTTAATATTGATAATAATTTAATCGCTCTCTCAAAAAATATATTCTGTTATTAAAATAAAACATATTAATCATATTATCATTTTTTAGGGTCGTTTTAATTCCCTCCTTGGAAAATCTTCCGGCTACGTTGAAAGTTTACCTGAAGAAGTTCAAAATCGTATTAATGGTTTGCACGCTTTACAAGTATATTACCCTGTTTTCTCACCCAAAAATATAGTACTAATCCTATATAATTTTAGGCTAAACACAACGAATTAGAAGTTGCTTTCAACAAAGAAATCTTCGAATTAGAAAAGAAATATTTAGCTTTGTATACTCCTTTATATGAAGAAGTAAATTTATCTTAACTTCATAGTATATATAATTTTATTTATTATCTATTTAATTAGCGTGAAAAAATTATCAACGGCAAGAGAGAGCCTACATCCGAAGAAATTGAAATCGGCAAAGCTTATAGAGAAAAGGATGAAGAAGCTGAAGAAGTACGTTTATTTTTGGTAATTATTTTACTTTTTTCTTATGTCGTTATTGTAGGATGATGAAGAAGCTCCCACTCCCTCTCAAAGTGAAGAAAAACTCTCAGGTATTCCCGATTTCTGGTTAACCGTCTTGAAGAACCATCCCAAGATCTCCGAATACATCACCGAAAATGACGAAAAAGCTTTGAAATATTTGACCAATATTTCTGTCGAACACTTGACTGAAGAACCTGTAATTCATCATTTAATTTCGATATTATCTAGTTGTATTAACTTGTATAATTTAGGGTTTCCGTCTTACTTTCACATTCGATAAGAACGAATACTTCACCAACGAAACTCTTACCAAGACTTATTTCTACGATCAGTCCTCCGAATTTGGTGACTACATGTTCCACCACACCGCTGGGTAAGTTTGTATTCATCATGATATCTAATCTATGTTTAACTGATTTGCGTTAGTTGCACCATCAACTGGACTGAAGGGAATGATTTAACCCACAAGACCGTTGAAAAGAAGCAAGTCAATAAGAGAACCAACGAAATCCGCTTGGTCAAGAAGGACGAACCCATTGACAGTTTCTTCGACTACTTCGCCAACATGCAATTACCAGCCGACGACGATGACGAATTGGATCAAGAAGAGCGTCAAGCTTTAGCCGATTTAGTCGAAGCCGATTATGAAATGGGAGAAGAATTTAAGAACAAATTAATTCCTCACGCTGTCCACTGGTTCACCGGTAAAGCTATTTTAGAATATGGTGAAGCTGGTTTCGAAGGTAATTTCAACTTCTTCGGAAATCCTCAAGATGAAGACGATGAAGACGAAGAAGATGACGAAGAAGATATCTAATAGATTTATAATATTTTTATTATTTCACAGCTTATCAAGCATATTTCCACATCATTTAATAATATTAAATTTTTCGTTACAAAGGGTTTTTATTATTTTTTAAATATTCCTTTTTTAAATTCATTATTTTTTCATAATAAATTATTCTTTTTCATAATAATAGTATATATTATTTCTGAAGATTTATTATTCTTCAAATCAATATGTTTTTTGACAATTTATAGAGCTTCAATTTCTAATATTAATGAATTGATATAATAAGACCATAATTCTTTTATTCTATATTTTATATTGTTCTTAACCTTTATAATCTATATTCACTAAATTTATATATCGATGTTTTGGAATTTGATAAATGTTAATCATTGATAATTATTATTTATATGGGTAACGATATATAAATAATGTTATATATTCAATAATGAGAAATAATTTC
This sequence comes from Conidiobolus incongruus B7586, assembly GCA_000697335.1. Lineage (NCBI taxonomy): Eukaryota > Fungi > Entomophthoromycota > Entomophthoromycetes > Entomophthorales > Conidiobolaceae > Conidiobolus > Conidiobolus incongruus. Next base: position 12,338 of record JNEM01008489.1, read on the forward strand.
TTATATTATAAATAATTGTTTATATTTGATAAAAATCTATTTTTAATAAATAATTTAAGATTCATCAGTCGTATTAATAGTCTTATCATCACTAAAACTATCACTATTTTGTAATTCTATCAATTGATAGTATCGAATTTTACAATGTCTACCACCCTTCCTAGGTTTAAACTTTTTACCAATATTCACCCAATGAAAGTTCATCTCCTCAGCCAGTTTCAAAAGTAATTGATCTTCTTCATCCGTCCAACAATTGGATTTCAGCTTGTTAATATGATAATCCCAGTACGTCATACATTGCAACTGATTCCTCGTGCCGACAAAATTGGCTACAAGTTTCCAATTTCTACCGAATGTTTTAAGGCCTTGGAATAGGCGGTCAATCTCATCGTTGGACCATTTACCTGTGACAATATTCGGGTAGTAGTTGAGTTTTTTAAATTGTTTGTAAACGAGTTCGGGGTTGCGATAGCTGAAGTAGCGCGAATAGATTTCGTAGATGGTAAGGTCCTTGGATTTTAGGTCTTTGAGAAGGTTGAGCTCAGAGTCGCTGAATTTGATTTGGTCGGGTAAAAGTTTCGCAGATTGAGATACTTGAAGAGTTTTAAGGAGTTGGGATCGTTTAAGGTTATAGTACTTGGCTTGAATGGAACCGAGAGATCGGTGGCTGAAGTGTTTGCGGTGTATGATTGGCCAGTTCTTTTCGTATTTGATCACCTGTTCTACTAGTAGGGATTCTTCTTCCTGAGTCCATGGTTTTTGTGGTTTTGGTCTTGGTTTCAGATTTTCAGGTGATACTGATGTTGAAATTGGTCTGATTATCGAGATAGAATGTTTTATAATAGAATATTGTTTTAAAATATTTATCAGTATCATCTGAAATATATAGCTATAATTAATTACTTATAATTTTCAACTAAATCACCATTCATCATCATTTATTTATCATGAATATTTTAGATATAGTTTTATGGGATTTGCCTATATCCTTAAAATGGGAAAAATTTGATTAAGGATTAAGCAATTAAATTGATAAAAATTCAACTTCACGCAATAAAATGATTAATCTCTGTAATTAATGACACAATAATAGTTTTTTAAAATCAATGAATGTAGACAATTCCCACATCACCATCTATCTAACCGATTTACCAACACATATCCTACTAAACATATCCGTTCTGGCCAATAACTTTAACCTCTTTTTAACTTGTGTCCAACTTTACAAACTTACCACAACTACCAATTTCCGAGTAGGTTATCTCAAGAGTAAATACCCCAGTATTTCAAGTTGTTTTAGCTACGAAAACTTACAACATCCCTGGCTAAACAACTATCAAACTCTAACACAATTAATACGAAGTTGGCACTACAATTTACAAATTGACAACTTTCGATTAATAAAATATGGTTTAAAACTTAGGAAAGTGAACTGGTTTCCAATGTTATTGGACGAATTTGTAGCTACGAATATTACCGATAAACAAGATCTTCTAAACCAATTCTTGCTGGAAGCTTGCCAAGGTAGACATATTGAACTTATTGAATTCATACTTTCGAGAGGTGCTGACCCAAGTCACAATAACGCTAATTTAATATTGAAGAGTGTCCAGGATAACGATTTTAATTTAGCAAAACTATTACTGATATATACAAAGCAGTTGAGCTTAGATATGGTGAATCGACTGTTGAAAGGATGTGCCAACATTGAAAATATTAAAATTATAGATCTGTTACTTGAGCGTGGGGCGGATATTAATTTTGATAATGGATATTTAATTAGGCAGCAGAGTTATTTGGGTAATACCATGATTGTAAATTATCTGTTGAAGCGAGGCGCTGATCCTAAAGCCTTGAATCACGCTACATTACTTTCCGCATGTCAGAGAGGCCATTCGCAACTCGTAGCGCTCTTGGTTCAGTATGGGTGTGATCCGAATTTTAATAATGGAATGCCTATGTTTTTCGGTGCGAATAACAATCACTTGAATGTTATTGTAGAACTTGTCAAATCAGGCGCCAACCCCCACCTAAATGGTGTAGGTTTTGAATGTCTGGTAATTGCTTGTAAAAAGGGCAACTTATCAATGGTCAAGTATTTGGTTGAACAATTGAATATCCCAATTGATCCCAACGATATGGACAAAGTGAGATCGCCCTTGGTGTGGAGTATTGTTCATCAGCATTATGAAATTGCTCAATATCTAATATCTAAGGGAGCTGAATTAAATCATCCTAATAACTGTTGTTTAAGTTATTGTAAAAAAATTCGTAACTATAAATTAATAGAACTGGTGGAAAAGTCTGGAGGCATACTAACATCTAAATAATTATTAAAATATTATTTTTGAAAAAAGTATTAATTTAATATGTTCATTTTTAAGTTAAAATGTACAATAAATAAATTGAATATTTTATTTCCAAGATTTCTAGAGTTAAGAATATTTCTGAATTATTTTTTTATAGTTTAAGGAATTGGTAAGCTCCGCTGGTGTAATGGTTAGCACTCAGGACTTTGAATCCTGCGATCTGAGTTCGATTCTCAGGCAGAGCTTACTGTTTTTCAACCATATATCATTTTCAAGCCTAAATTTTTTGATTTTCTAAATTTTGATTTTTAAATAATCCAATTAAAAATTCCCAAATAAAAATAGCCCAAAAATAAAAATAATTTAAACTGGTAACAATTGATTAAAATAGCACCAGTATCTTTTCATATTTTTTCTCTTTGATAAATTAATAACGATTATAAAACATAAAATAAAGATACTAAAGATATGGCATACTTTTCCAATTTAGTCAATACTGTGACTAAAGTAATATCCACTACCACCAGCAATTTAACGAGTTCGATTCCTTTTATCATTGATGACGACTATATTCAACAGCCTTATAGCTCTATATGGAAGTTGAAAAAAGGTAAAAAGAAGGTAATTGTCAATTTCAATACAATATATACTAGATTCATAATAAATTATTTAGGAAGATAACAGTCCCGTGTCCGTATTTGTATTCGATTGTCAGGCTGATAACGATAAATTAGCATTAGCTAAAAATGCTTTTAAAAAATTTCGTACTATAAGGCACCCTAACTTAGTTAACTTTATTGACGGTTACGAGGTTTTCATATTACTTTCATATGGTATTTTTATGATGTTAATTGTTTTTTAGAAAGATAACTTTATTTATATCATTACGGAACCCGTTACCCCTGTGAGATACCTATTAAATAATAGCGAATTTGACGATGACGGCGTAGATAGCACGAAATTGGATCCCAATCTCATAAGTTGGGGACTTTACAAAGTTTCCGTAAGTTACAACTTTTAATTCCTCATTTTATCAACTAATTTTTTGATTAATAGTCTTTATTAAAATTTTTAAATCAAGACTGTAATTTAATTCACGGCTATGTAAGATTAGATAATATTTACGCCAATCAAGCTGGGGAGTGGAAGTTGGGAGGTCTTGAAGTTTTATCCAATTTGAAGGAGGAAAGTCCACCTATTTTGGTAGATATATTTACAATGATACAATATTTAATTTATTAATATGAGATAGTCTTATGGTAGATATTTGCCAGATCATCATAAGTATTCGCCTCCCGAAGTGACGATGGGAGGATTCGATAGATTATCGAGGTAATTCTATTATTTACATTATTAGGTATTGATTTATTAAATATATTTTTTTAAAATAGTTTACCTACCACTACTTTAGACTCTTACCAAATGGGCATTTTAATTTATGAAGTGTTTAATGATCACTATTCCAATCCTGATCAACTCAATAGTGTCAATAATATTCCGAAGGTATCAACTCATCAACTCATCAGCCCATATTAATTATTAATTATTAATATATGATAATAGGAATTACATTTTGTTTATAAGAGACTTATCAATCCACAACCAAAGGCTAGAGGCGTTGCTAGTGAATTGTTAGAAACTCAATACTTTAAAAATGATTTGATCAGTACTTTACTATATTTGGAATTACTTAACGTTCAGGAAGAGGGTGAAAAACAAAAATTTTATCAGTAAGTCCATTTTCTAATTATTTAATTAAAATTATCGTTTTTCCTATTTTTTGAAATTCGAGTACTAATTTAATCGTTAGGATGTTGTCTACCAGAGTAGCTTCATTCCCCAAAGATTTATGCTATCATAAAATCTTACCCGAAATGGTTAAAGCTTTCGAATTTGGAAATGGTATAAACTCTTCAAATGCTTAAATATAGCTCTTTAATGAACCCCTCTATTCATTTTTAGGCGGTCCTAAAGCTCTTTCTGTCATCATTCAAATTGGTACCAAATTAACGAGTGAACAGTATCAAACACTGATTATTCCAACATTATTGAGAGTTATTGCTATTCAAGATCGTGGTATTAGATTGAATTTACTCAAATTTTTGGATTCTTTCGAGCCTCATCTTACTCCTAAAATGGTATGTGACAAGGTGTATCCCAATTTAGTCGTCGGTTTTTCGGATACTGTTCCCCAAGTTAAAGAAGCAACTGTGAAGGGTGTACTTTCTCTAGTTGGAAAATTAAGTGAAAAACTCATCAATAATGATCTTATCAACCATCTTTGCCAGCTTCAGTTCGACCAAATTCCTGGTATTAGGGCCAATACAGTGATTGGCCTTGGCAAAATTGCCAAATATCTGAATGCAAACAATCAGAAGAAAAAGTTGGGCCCAACATTAATCAAATCACTTAAAGATCCTTTCCCTCATTCTAAAATGGCTGCTTTAATGGCGTTGAGTTCTACTGCAGAATATTATGATGCTACAGATTGTGCCAATATCATACTTCCTGCTATTGTCACAGTTTTGGTAGATCCTGTTCGTATGGTTAGAGAACAGGGTTTTAAGACTATCGATATATACCTTAAGAAACTTAATGAACATTCTAAAGAAATGGTAAGATTATATATTTTCAATCTTAAAATAAATAATTCAATTTTTATATTAGCCTGAGCCAGTTGTCGAACCCTCTAAAGGCCAATCTTCACAGCCCACAGAACCTGTCAAAGTTGAAGATAGTTGGGCCGATTGGGCAATGTCCAATATCAACAAAGGTATCTCTTCAGCTACAACTACTATTCAAAACAAGGCACTTGGCGTATCTTCGAATTCTACATCTACTCCTTCAACTGCACCAATTTCGCCAATGTCTCAATCATCACCAATATCTCCATTATCTTCAATGAAGCCCACCTCTTCATCAATCACACCTCCCTCTGGTCATACCACTATTCCAACACTACCCAAGCCGAATAATAACCTTGGTCTAAGCAGTGCAACTAAATCTGGTTCAGACTGGAATTCTAATAGCAGTACCATCCAACACAAGGCACAACAACTTAAGACCAACAAGATCAGCAAGAGCTTACTCGATGATGACGATGATATGGGAGGATGGGGCGACGGCTGGGACACTCCCACAGTATTCGATCAAGCCAACAAGAACAATTCATCCACATCGATCGATTGGTCCACCTCCAACTCGAAATCTGCCTCTAATACAAATATCTCATCCACCACAACCATTGACTGGTCATCAGCTCAAAATAGAAAGGATGATTGGTCATCATGGGATACTGCAACCACTCAAAAGTCGACATCCTCAATGAAATTAACCCCAATGAAAAACCAACCGTCCAAAGATCTCAGCTGGGACGACTTTGATGGTTGGGGCGACAACAAGAGTTCCAATAACAATGCGAACAATTTCAACGACGACGATTTTGACAATTGGATTTCACCTCCAACTACTACTAACACCAAATTGGGACTCAATAAGGTAATA
>JNEM01008491.1:0-34516 GCA_000697335.1 Conidiobolus incongruus B7586
ATCAATTGTTCGAGAAGTACATATTGTTGTTCAGAGGCTGGGATGAAATTTGTAGAATAACCGTTACCCATTTTGAATTAAGTGGCTATAGAAAAGGTAGATATGCTGGAGAGCTTGATAAATCAGATAATTGAAGTGTGAAAGTATGCTTGTAGGTCTAAACCTAATTGCCAATATTTATAAGGCAACTTCTAAAGTGATGATGACCAATGATATTATACCTCCTTAATATCAATCAAATCATCGGGTAATTCAACAATATGGAAAAATACAGAACAATTGCCATTGTTCATCAATCAATCAATCGAAAATAAAACTAAAACAATTGAAAATTGAATTCAAGCTATTTAATATAACTAACAATAGTAATAATAATAATAATAATAATAATAATTGATATAAGAGCTATTCAAAATGCTAGCATATATCATTATCATAATAGGTGATATTAAAATGCATTTTAGAACTTAGAATTTTATCACACACTCAGTTTATATTAATATTCTGACATTACTAGAACTTCAATCTTGTCTCAAACCTCAGTATGCATAATATAATATGATTCTATATCAAACTATGGAATATTGTGTTTAATATACTTTTAATAATATAATTAATAAATACATTAACATTGATAAATAAATTATACATATTACTAAATTCCATGTTTCAGTTGCTATAGTTCACTATGTTCTTATAATTTTCAAGTATTATTCACTATCGGCTAATGCTAAGCATATCAATTAAATCTGAAATATCGCTATGCTAACATTATATCAATTTTAAAATTGTGATATAGCTGGATATATATTCAATAGCTTTGAAGCTATTACTATTAAACATTCTTCACCTCTTCCATTTAGATACTTCCAAAATGCATATATTTATATTTCAATTAGCTCAGTAATTAATTATCAAAACTAATACATACAATAGCATTGATGACTAATCAAATTATTTTGATTTATTTAATTTTAATTATTACCATATTTGATGTTAGATTATAATAATTCGGCAATCTGAAATTTAATTGGATATTCTAAACTAAACAAATAGATTGATATTCTAAATGTTATTATGAATTTATTTTTTAACGATTGTATAGTAAATTTCAAGTAATTCATTTAGTAAATACTAAGACATTTTAATACATTTACTGGTTTGATAATATTATGCATTATTCCTTATATACCAATTGTTAATTGTTTTAGTTTTATTTTCGATTGATTGATTGATGAACAATGGCAATTGTTCTGTATTTTTCCATATTGTTGAATTACCCGATGATTTGATTGATATTAAGGAGGTATAATATCATTGGTCATCATCACTTTAGAAGTTGCCTTATAAATATTGGCAATTAGGTTTAGACCTACAAGCATACTTTCACACTTCAATTATCTGATTTATCAAGCTCTCCAGCATATCTACCTTTTCTATAGCCACTTAATTCAAAATGGGTAACGGTTATTCTACAAATTTCATCCCAGCCTCTGAACAACAATATGTACTTCTCGAACAATTGATCCAACAGGCCAAGGAGAAGCCAGAAATTTATTTGAGTGATATTATCGATCAATCTACTGAAAATCACTTTGAAGATATAAGGAATTTACATAATTTCCCATACAAGCACCCTGAAGAAAAAACACTAAATGAAAGTGTCACAAGAGAAGATACTATAGTAATGGGAGATCGATATCGTAATATATTCAATCAAGAAATATTTCACGCTCGAGAAATGAATGAATGTGTTCTGTTAACCAAATATTATTAATGTCAATTTTTTGTAAATACAATATATAACTTTGACCTTGGAACAATAAATTTAATTGGATAATATGTATTTTATATGTTTTTTTAAATCTGATATATGTCAATATCTATAGAATATTTCTATCCTAAATGATTACCAATAATTAATAATAAATATATTGAGATAATTTGTATTTGTGATATGGAAATGGTGTGTTTATATTTCAAAATCACACTCATATTTTAAAATTTGAATATAAAAACCATATTATTCAATAAAATTTCATCAAATCAGCAATTTTCTATATTATCAAAGAACTAATTCTTGAAAATCTTATATAAAATTCTATACAGTTAATTTAAATTAATCAAGGAATTATATTTTTAAACTTAATTGTATAAATAACATTAACTTAGCTAATAAACATGGTTTTTTTTCCTCTCAATTTTTACTATTCTGGATATTTTATCACTATTCTCTCTAAAAATTTAGACTACACCTATCAATATACTATTGATACTATCTAATATAAAATCTAATATATTAGTAATTACTCATTTGTTTACGAAGCTTAAATAAACTTTGTTTACATTACATCATCATGCCACGTTATAGGCAACGTTATTTTTATATTAAGTCTTTGTCTGCACTATAACTATTTTATTACCTACTATCTTTACCAATCTTTCAATTTAATGATATAATTTTAAAAAATCCATATTTAAATAATATAGAGGATAAGATAAAAAAATTTTTTTATGTTTTGATAATTTTAATTATATATTGATTATTAATAATATACAGAATATTTTCAATAAACTTTTAATATAGAATATTATTTTTTTTAAATAAAAATATAAGAACTATATTTTTAATATACCTTATTTCTATGAATAAAGTTTATTATAAAAATTTAATTATATATTTAAATTTTATATTATTTTTATTAAAAAGCTATATTGATTTTTTAAAATATATTAATATTACTATTTATTATAGTTTTAATTATTTGATATAAGTATATTTTCCTATTAATATACTATAAATCCCGATTTATATTTAATACTATAATTTTTAGGAGTTATATGGTAAAAAAAATAAAAATATAAGATATTTTTTATTTTTTTGCGTTATTTAATCTATTTTAGATTGATAAATAAAAGATTTATATTTATCATAGTATAATATAATTATAATATTGATTGAATAATAAATAATAATTAAAGATAAATTAAATATTATATAGACAAAATTTAAATTATAAATTACTAATTAAAAAATTACATTAAATTTAAAATATATTAATTAGTAACATAAATTAATTCATAGAGTAGAAAATATCAATATTTATTATATTATTGATAATGGTAACCTTAAACTTTAGTAATAGTAATCAGGGATAGTTACAAAAACAAAAGTCTAATATTTAAAAAATTGATATATATATATTCAAATTAACTGATTATTTAAGAATTTTATATAATATAAAGCTATTACAAAACTTAAAAAGTATCATTTCAGTAAACTTGGTAAATTTCATTCGATAATGAAAAATAAAGGTGTGATAATTAATATAAGTATTTTATATCGAAATTTCCATTATTAAGTTTGTTAAAGTGTAGTCTAAAATAAAATTTAAAAATCCATTGTAATTAATTATTATTTATAATTGTTTGTCAATATTTAATAAAAAATAATATAGGATAATATATTTTAAAATTTTGAAATTTTTAATTTTTAATTTTTGAATTATTAATAATTAGTTATAATAGCTTATATTGAAATTATTTAAAATTTTAATTTATATATGATATTTAAAAAATAATGCATTATTAAATTTTCAATGATTACTTTAATAAAGAATAAATATAATATTGAATCAAACTATAATTTGTAAAATAACATTGGTTATAAGGATATAAAGTTTTATTTAACCACCAGATAATACATTATATAGATATAAATTTTAATGAAAAATTTAAAAATAAAATGATAAATAAAACAATTTATTGAAAATTTTAAAAAATTTATAAATATTTTTATAAATTGTTACACAAGAGTATTTTGTAAGTTTTTTATTTATTCAGATTACAATTTTTGATTACATTAAATAATTTGCCAATTCTATTAAGGATTTAATTATATTTTTAAATTCAGAATTAGTATAAATCGTGATTGTTTGATTATAATAACAATTTTTGAGTGAATCGCTGGTTCAATTGTTTTAAAGAAGAGTATTCAAATTGATATTATATACTTCAATTAGTAAATCTCATTATATATGCTAGTAAATCAATTCAAATTCAGTAAAATTCCCCATTTGAATAATTGATTCAATTCTATAATATTACTATTTTTTCTACTATCTCTTATTTCTAAATGAGTAATAGCTATTCAACAAACTTCATTCTTACCATTGAACAACAAAGTAAAATACTTGAATAATTGATCCAAAAAGTCAACGAGAAGCCAGCATTATAATGGAGTAACAATATCGAGAGCCCTGTCAAAAATCATAGTGAATTTATGAGAAATTTAAATGAATTGGCTTTTAATTTATTGATCGTAAACAGCATGTTGAATTAATCTTAATTGAAATTATTAAATCTCAAGTGATTAAAATATTAACCTGAGTATTATATACGGTGCAATTTTCTAATTTGAAATATACTTTTTTATTCATTTAATGATATTGGTTATATTTACAAACTATATTTTTCAATTTATTCAATATATTAATTCGTTCACTAATTATTTTTTATTATGAAATCTTGGGTGTTTATGAAAAATATATATTGTTTAAACTTCTTTAATCTAAGAAATAGGTTTGGGTTTATTAATAATAATAAATTATTTATGAGTAAAATAAGCGTTGTATATTATAATAAGTTCTTTCAATAAAGATGGCTGTTAGTAAATTATTCAAATCGTTGATTCAGTGAATGATATCCTTTAATTACGGACTGATAAAGCCAGCTTAATTTAGAAATAGTATTGGTTTAACTATCAAATCGAGATGGACGCTTAACTTTGAAATACAATGTAGGTATTCAATAAAAATAATAATTTTAAACTTGTAAAAGTATTGTCTTATTCTGATTATCTTTAGTCTTCAAATCTATTAACATTTGAATATTATTCTAAGAAAAACAAAAAATATTTTTTGTCTTGCACTTTAAATAAACAAGTGTATAATAATAATTATTTTTCTAGTATTGATTAAATAAAATTCAATAGCATATTTATAGCAAAATTGCTAATCTTTCATATATTCAAATATATATATGATTATTATTTGTCTAATAATACAATACCTTAATAGATTTAATAATTAAGTGAAAAATTTTGAAATTATTATATTAGATATTAATTAATCTAATATTTAATATAATAATTAAAATAATATATTACAAATAAAATTTTGATTTAATTTTAAAATTATAATGATTTGATTTTATAAATTATATATGTATATTACACAGATGTTTTAATCTTTGGAATAACCAATACACTGAAGAATATTTATTTATACTTATATTATATCACATATATTTAAAATAGTTTTTTAGCAAAAAATGAATAAACTGGTATTAATATGTATCTTTACTGTGTATTCAACTTTATATTTATAGAATTCAAAATTTCTATATCCAACTTACATTGCAAGAGCCACAAACCAACCAAAAATTTCTTTTCACAATACTCACTTGAATTATGATTAAACTGATGACAAAAGAGCAATTTCTTCGTTTAAATCATTTTTAATTAATTTATTCAATCCAAGTTTGAGGTGCATTAATATTTTAATTATCCAAATAAATAAAATAATCTTTGTCACAATAACGGTATAATAAATTAATATAATTGAATAATGTGAAGAAAACAACAGTAAATCCTTTTTCATAGTCCAAATTAAAAATTGGTTCCATTTGATTATGACTATTTACTATATGCTATATATAATTATTTAATGGAGTTAATATTTGAGAATAGTTAGTAGTATTTTTCTACTTTTTAACTGCTAACAATATTTTATTTCAAACTAATATCAATTACTATTGACAATTAGAAATTGGTAGCAACTCTGTTATTAACAAAAATATCATTGTGTCACTTAAATTATAGATGAAACTTTAGCTTTATAGTATATTTTATTTGATAATTAAATTATTATTAATGGATATTTTTCACTATATATAACATTCCATAATATATGGCGATATTATTCAATATTTTATATATGTATATATCTTAAAAAATGATAATTCATTAAAAGAACCATTATCAAGATTATCAAATTTATTGTAAAAATTTCTAATTATAAAATATTATTTTTATAAAATAACATTATTAAATTAATAATTTTTCTTAAAATCTTAATATTTAAGAATAATATTAATATAATTAAATTTAATAAATTTTTTCAAATTAGATTTAAAAATGAAAATCTTAGAATTTTATCTTCTTGGTTATATTTAATATAATATATTTAATTAATTAACATTGGGATTTTATTTATCAATTTCACTAAGAATCAATACATGTATAAATATTACAGTGTTGTTTTCATGCTTCTTTATAAACATTCTAATAATTTAATTGATCAACATTGGTTTGAAAATGATGAAATTAACTATCTTGGCAATCTCTTTAATCCTTGCTGTTAGTGGAAAGCCTATTGTTACCCCTCCTGCTACTGATAAAGGACCCAACTACAGCCTTATTGCAACCATTCCTATTGAAATTGAAACTGCAAAAAACCAACGTATTCGCAAAAATATTGCAATTGGAGTTGCTGATGATAATAAGGATAGCGGTAATGAATATATCTGGTATCCAAGATGGTGAAAGAACTGATTGGTACGTTGCTACCAGTGGTCATAATAGGGACATTCAATTCCGCGGTTAACTTATTTTTAATATATATTATTAAATTATTTATATTATTAATATTTTTAAAAAATTTATTTTGAATTATATTAATTAACTTATAATTATTTTAAAACATTAATTTTGATTGAAAAATGAATAATAATTAATTAAAAACAAGCTTATTGTTTTATATTAATAATAAATAATACTGAGTTTGTGTATATTAAATTTTTAAAATTTTAAAATATTCAATATAACAATTCTTATTTGAATATAGTTTTTGACTTAAATAGATCCAATGATTTTTAAATAATAAATATAATATATAACAAATTGTGTTGATTCTCAATACAATAATGATAATAATCCAACTTTATTAAGATATAAGATAAGTTCAGTAGTTTGAACGACAGTAATCATCCACCGACTGTTCCTCCTGGATATATTGGGAGACGATGCTCTTGAGATTTTAATTGAATGGGTTGCTAGCAATATAGCAACTCGAAGCTCAGCAAAGACATGAATAGAACTTACTAGTGTGAGAGGTGATGACCTTAATTTCACTTGGAAAAAGCAGACCACAGCAAAAAGTACTTTTTAACAAATCAGACAGACCAGATTGATTATTATTAGATAAAAGTATTTAAGATTAAAAAGTGGATGAGCAGAACATGTGATGGTAGTTAAGAATTCTACCATGAAGTTTAAAGAACAAGTAAAATATAACGTGACTGTAGTTTGAAATATATACTTATATTTCAACTATTAAGAATAATAATAATAAACCCTCTATAAAGTTTGTATAAATTGGGAATTTAATTAATTTTATTATATTATATTAATTTTTAACATTTTTAATATTTTAAATATGAATAATTAAAAAGTTTAAAAATTTTTTATTTGTTTTTATTTTTGATAAAATCTTAGAATTTAATTTACTTGAATAATTTTATTTATATCCTTAAAAGTAAAAATTTTAAATTTTTTAAAAAAAATTTTTTAATAGTTTTAAAAGTATAAAAGGCATTGAAATAAATGAATAAAGTTATAACATCTATATTATAATAATAACAACAATAATAATTAGTCTTAGTCTTTAATTGATCACTATGAAATCTACCATCGTTTCCACTTCTTTAATCCTTGCAATTGCTGGAGCTCCCACTAACAGTAATTCTCACTCCGATAAAATTGACAAGAGCGAAACAAATTCGGTGCAATTAGCTCAACACAAAAATTCTAATAGGCCTGCTACCGATTTGAATCAGAATAACCCCAATACTAACACTGCACCAGCACAATCCTCGGCAATTAGAATTATTCTTCCCAACAATGTCGAGTGGAATAATGACAGATTAATCCAATTGTTAGAAGGCAGTGATCAAGGTGACGAATACCTTGCACAATTCCAAACTCATCAGAGGACTAGTGGTAATAATTGTATGATTTTGTAAATCCAACTATTTTTCAATTTAATCTCTGGAATTTTTAATTATTTTCTATATTTTTATTATATTAAAATAAATAATATTTAATTCAAAAAACAGATAACATATATGTACATATATATTTATATTTTTCAAAAATAATTTAAATATATATTTAAAATAAAATTAGTTTAAAATTAAAATTCTTTTAAATTTATTTAGAATTATTTATTATGTTTATTTAATATATTATAATCTTTATTTTGGATTATTAATAGACATTCTAAAATGAAAATTTTTTTGATGAAAATTTATATTAAATATTTTAATTTTATTTGATATTGTTTTAAGTTTTAAATCTTAAATAATAATAAATTTTATTAAAATTACTAAGGTATATTATTCCTAGTGTATGTTCATCATTTAATCATAATGTTTTTAAAAATTCAAAAGTATTAAAATCATTAGCTTAAAGATAAAATAAACATTAGAAAATTTTAAAATTCTTAGAATTTTATTTATTAATTATCACCGATTAAAATCTTTTGAAATATTGATAAATATTAATTAATTTATAAAATTCGAATTTTTGAATAATATGAACTATTAATTGATCTAGAATTATTATAAAATTCATATTAATATTTAATCGATTATTCAAGTATTAACTCGATTTTATACTTTGAGCAAAACTTATAATATATTGCACGGTTAAAAGTTTATTTTTTATAGAAATAGAAAATATATTTGCCCATATTTAATTAATTAATTGGATATTAACTATATATTAGCTAAGGTTAATGATTTTGATAACTATTACAATCTTGGATTTTGAATTTCAACTTCAATCAATAATTTTGGCAAATATCTATAAATATAATATAATCAATATATCAGGTCGAAGTATTTGATAAATATTATACTCAAATACATGTATAAATTTTCAAAACACATTTATAAATCCTAGATTTAATAATAATAATATCTCAGATATTAAAAAAATATTATAAAACTTAAAACAATTTATTATATTTAAATTATTTCTTATTACCAAATCTTCTAGGAAATAGAGGGATTAAAAAAAAGTTTAAAAATGACAAATACACCAATTTAAGGCCAAAACCTTGTACGAATGGAACCACTATCTGTTGCGCTATAAATTTCGTCGTTTCTTTCGCTAATGTGGTAAGAGGGTGAGGTAATAAGGGCTGCATATGTTTACTCTCTTGAGGGAAGTGTTGATATAGTGTTGTGAGGGCTTGAGCTTCAACGTTGGTAGTTTTTATGGATTCTAATTGCGGCATTTTTATATTTAATCTGATAATTAAATTTGTGTTTCAATTAAGTTTATTTTGGTTTTTATGATTAGGACCTCGAAATCCAACATCATAAATACTAAATATAATTTGAAACACTATTATGGGTTTAATATAATTTTATTTAACAATTGAACATGTCATCAATTATTAAATCAATTCATCTCTTTATCATTTAATAACAAAATACGAATAATAATAATAATGAAATTTGTTATTCAATATATCATATCTCTATGTTTGCTAATATCAATTTATACTTCCCAAGTAAACAATGTAACCGTGTATTATTATTCCTAATAACCCAGATATCAATTTAGCTTCTAGAACCTAGTAAAACTTTTGCTATGATAAAACCTGACGGCTTCAACTATGCCAAAAGAACTTTAATTTTCAATAACATAAATTTGAATAATTTGACAATTATTACACAAAAAGTAGTTTGGTTAAATAAGAAACAAGCTAGTGAATTTTATGAAGAACATAAGGATAGACCATTTTATGGTGAATTGGTGAGCTATATTACTAGGTATTTTTATAATATATATATTTTAAAGTAAATTATATTAACATGTTTTCAGTGGTCCTGTAACAATTTTAGAGCTTGAAGGTATTGATGCTGTCAAATCTTGGAGAACTTTAATTGGTCCTACAGATCCCAAAAAAGCTAAAGTATCATCACCTGCAAGGTATTCTACAATATGTTTTTATTATTTAACTGAATTCTTAGGTTAACAATTTTTAGTCTTCGTGCTAGAAAAGGTACCGATTTAACAAGAAATTTAGTTCACGGCTCCGATTCTGATAGTTCAGCAAAGAGAGAAATTGAATTTATGTTCAACCCTGAAATTCAAGAACTCCCTATAGAATTTAATTTAAACTACAAAGTGAATAGTGATAAAACTATTGTTTTAATTCAAAGTTCACCACAAACTATTGTAAAATTTTTGAAAAATATGGAATTTTGTACATTTAAGATTTTATCCAAGAGTTGTGTTCACGATATAACTAACTTGGATCATTATTTTGGCTTTGGAAATAATTTGAAATCTAAAATCAAGTAATTAATCTTATTAAATTGATTTTATATTGAAACTAATCTCTTCTGGTTTAGTACTGATTCGACTGTGGTAATGGAAATTGGTAGTGATAAGGGAATTATCCCTCTGATGAATGCTTATTTATTCTTTATAGATAAACCATTAAATTTTAGGTAATTCTAATATCTTATTCAAAACAATTAGACTTGTATTAACCAATTATATAGATATTACACTAGCATTAACAATGCTCGTTATCTATCTGATAAAAATATATTCTTCCCCAAACCGATTAACACCACCAATGATGAAAAATGCTCAGAATCCTGCGAAAGAAAAGGAACATTCATGAGCTTTTTGAAAAGAATTTTATAATTTATTGATATATTTAAATAAAAGAATTCTAGATTAATAATATAATTCGATGATTCTAAAATGATTCTAAAATTTAAAGAGACTGCAAATATTTCTTAGCAACTTGAGCGACTACAGCTTTGGGAGCTCTGGTAGCATCTAACTGAAGACCAGCCATCAATTTGCCCATATCTTTAACAGATTTTAATCCCAATTCGTTGGCAATCTTCTTAACTTCAGTCAAAATTTCTTCTTCAGTCAAAGGCAAAGGCAAGTAAGCTTTAATCAATTCAATTTCCTTCTCTTCAACTTCAGCCAGATCGCTGCGATTGCCAGCCTTGTACTGTTCAACGGAATCCTTTCTACGTTCAATAGCTTTGAACAAGATGGGAGCTAATTCGGAATCTTTGAGTAATTTGGTTCCTGGTTCCATTGCCTTTTCGGCGTAAGAAATATCAGATAATAAGCCGCGAATTAAACCTGATCTAAAACTGTCTCTAGCTTTCATACTCGTTTTTAAGTCAGATTTTAATTGTGTTAAAATAGTATTGATAGCTTCTATATACTTAAGTTAATTTTTAGAAATTATAAACTATTTAATGATATTACCATCGGAGTAAAACCTAGCTAAATTATAATTAATTAATTTATTGGACACATTTTGTCTTTTAAATAATTTGAAAATTAAACTCATTTTGAATATAATATTTATAAATTAATATGATTTCTAATTTATTTTTAACTTGAGTTATGTATATATAACTATATATTACCATTAATATATTATTAAATTATGGGATTAATCAAATATCCTCCTCTTATTTTTCAATTTTTCGAAATTATTTTAAAAAATTCATTTGTATTTTTATAGTAATTTTGTAAAATATGTTAAAACTAATTAAATTTAAAGACCAAAATTCACTTTCATATATAGATTTTTTACCAATATTAATCATTTACGTCTTGTATGAACATGCTTAAATGTTGTTAAATTGCTGAAATTTATAATACAATTGATGGGAAATGAAATATTATTATATTTGATTCATTTGATAAATTAATAAAAGATTATAAATCTGATTATTTATATCGATTTTTCTCTATTTTATAAAAATGAATATAACTTCATTTATCTTTGGACAATTTTTATGGCTAAAAATTCTATATTAAGAATTTGTAAATTAATACAAATGTTCATATTATGTCATTGATAAAATTTTTTAATATATTGCATTTAAAATTAATATATACATGATCTTAATTATATATCATTCAAATATATTATTAATGTAATAATGTTTAAAGTTTTTTATTCAGTTACCTATGATCAATCCTATAAAAATTTATTTAACAAATTGGTGATTGATATTATTAGATTTCAATGTATCGATGACTATAATATCAATGTAAAATTTTGATTTAAAAAACAGCGAAATAAACTCAATTTATTTAGTTGTACAATTCAACAAAGATAGTTTGTAAGGGTAAAATAGGGGATTTAAAATGATGGGATAAAAGTGGGGATATCACATAATACTTGAGTAAAAAATATTTACTGAATAAAGAAAAATATTTCAGCTGATATAATTGATGGCTTAGAATTACAAAGATTAATAAAATATTATATTATGTAATTTATCTACGCCATCAGATAATTTGTTATAGTATTTATCAACTTATAATAATTGACATTTGACTACATGTTGTCAAGCACTCATCAATAATTTGAAAATTGAATTTGGAAACTGACAATTTTTCAATTATCCCTAATTGATTTTATTAAATTTTCTCATTTGATAAGGTGACAATTTTTGCTTTTTAAAGTGAATTTTTACATATGACAATGGATTATGGAGATCTGATTTAAAAATTTATAGGTGAATCATTGATTTAAATATATGTTTTTGTGATAAATATCAGATATTGTAAAATGACATGAATTTATTTTAACAATATCTAAAGACATTCAACTACAAGTGATAATTATAAGCTATTGATTTACTTGTAATACATTACAACTGCAAAAATTAATGTGGATAACGACCGATTTTGAAAAATGACCAATCATAAATCCCTATCTCCAAACTCATGATTTTACTTAACATAAATATCAATTTATTTAACTTAGCTTGTTTCTCTTCGAATTATTAGAGGGTTTAAGTACCATTCAAATAAAAACTATAAAAACTATTACTCTTCCTATTTTTTTCTTATTTTTTCAATTTCTTTTTATAATATATAGATTAATATTAACAATAGATAGAAATTTATGAGTTTTAATAAGAATAATAATAATAATCATCCAACTGAGACTACTTCACTTCTACCTTCAGGAAATATTCCAACAGGAGATATTTCGCTAAATCCCAAATGGTCCGATATCAAGAATGAAAATTTCATTATTCTGAAGAGGACTTTACCAGTCGTGTTGGCTTATCTGTTACAACAAACTATCCCTCTAGTTAGTTTGTTTAGTTTAGGACATTTGGTAAAACTAGTTTAGATTAATTTTATTGAATAATTATTAAATTGAAATTTAGAGATCTGAATACCTTTCAGCTTCTGCCCTAGCGAATATGTTCGCTTCAGTGACTGGATGGTCGGTATGTATGGGTTTAGCGACAGCTCTGGATACACTATGCAGTCAAGCATTCACAGGTTCCGATAATCCCCATTTGGTAGGGATCCACTTTCAACGTGGTATGATTCTCAGTATCCTCATATTCTGCCCCATCTCCCTAATCTGGTGGTATTCTTACGACATTTTAAAATTTCTGAATATTGACGAAGAGTTGTGCACTTTGAGTAATTTATATCTCAAATTCTTATTAATTGGAGCTCCTCCATTCCTCATTTTTGAGAATTTGAAGAAATTTTTGCAGTGTCAGGAGATTATGAATGCTACTACTTATATTTTGATGTTGATCTTTCCTCTTAATATTGCTCTGAATTATGTGTTGGTCAATCATCCAACCGTAGGTTTGGGCTTCATTGGCGCTCCTTTAGCTGTATCTATCAGTAATTGGCTCATGTTGATGTTTGGCATTGCGTATGTTGCTTTCGTTAGGGGTAAGAGTGCTTGGGGTGGATTTTCTAAACAGGCTTTAACTGAATGGGGCCCATTTTTAAAATTAGGTAATTATTTCAGATAACTTCATTCCATTCACCTCAACTGACCATAGTGATTAGGAATTCCTGGCATTCTTATGATCTGTTCTGAATGGTGGGCTTTTGAAATCATTGCACTTTTAATCGCTTACTTTGGTAATACTCAATTAGCTGCCCACTCTATCCTCATGTCCACTTGTAATCTCTTTTACATGATTCCTATGGGCTTGAGTGTTGCTTCATCTAATCGCATGGGCAATCAATTGGGAAGTGCTAAACCCAACGCTTCTAGACTCACTGCTTACAGTGCTATCACTCTTGCATTGGTCTTTGCATTGTGCAATTCAAGCGTTTTGACCATTTTTAGAAGTTTCTGGTCCTATTTGTTCACTGACGATCCTTTAGTTGCCTCTTTAGTGAATACTTTATTACCTATTGTTGCTCTATTCCAAGTAAGTGTCAATTTATTCCAATATTTTTTCCTTATTAATTTATTATACTAGATTTTCGATGGTATTTCGGCAGTCAGCGGTGGATTATTAAGAGGTCAAGGCAAACAGTCCATCGGAGCCATTGTAAACTTAACCAGCTACTACATTATTGCGCTCCCTATTGGTTACGTCCTTGGCATTCACTACAATATGGGCGTTGTTGGTTTTTGGTGGGGATTATGCTTAGCCCTTTTCCTCTGTGCAGTCTTCCTACTAACAGTACTCTTGAGAACCAATTGGCATAAGGAGGTGGAAAATTGCCAGCAGAGAATCCTTCAAGAAGCTCTCTATTCTCCAATTTAATTTATTATTTTAGATAATTTTGATTGATTATTAAAATTTATTTAACGATTTTTTGGTGAATTGCTTTATAATGATTCTATTTATATTGATAATTTTACCTATTTTTCTCTAGATAGTTAAATATGATGAATATTAAAGATCAATCATTTTATTAGTTTACAAATGTATTTAGTCATTTTGATTTAAAATTTTGTTGTTTGATACGGATTTATATTATTATATCATTAATGTTTTTCTATATACTGCATTTTATTGAATTGATATTATATTATTTTGATTTTGTAATGTAAATTATTAATTTCTAATAAATAAAATATAAATTGAATTATTATTAAACTTGGATCAATTAACTCTTTGTCTTGTGCAGGTTTTAGTAGCCATATGTGGATGATTATATCATACAATTAAATTATTGGATTTGAACCGTTTGACCCAATCACATTATTGTTTTACAAAGTCATAAACTCAAAATATTCAAAGCATTTTTGATTGGTTAAATATAAATTTCGATTGTAATAGAATGACGATATCGTTTAAGAAGTTAAACAATTCTCAGAATATAGTCATTTTTCTGATTTATTCTTTATTACATCATATCAATAAATCTAAAAATGTAGCAGATATTAGGTATCAATATTAAATTTTTATATTTTGCTTATTGTTCTTAGGGGTGAAATATAATCTATGCAAATGTAGTTAATCATTCTTAAGTCATGAGTAGCCAATATTTAAACCAGATTTTACCCTTTGACAAATTAAACTTCTGAACTTGTAGATCATATTTGATCATTAAGCTTTAATAATCTAGGAATGAAATTTGTTCTAAAAAAATCCCATAAAGCTAGTTTAAATAATTTAATATAAATACCTATTGAAATCAGTCCAAATCAAACTCTATATCAATAAAATAATTCTAAAAATAATTAAATCCTGAAAATCAGCACAATTAAAAACCATTATGGAAGAAGAAAACATTAAAAAACCTAGAATGCGATTATCACCAGATCGCAAATTGGTCGTTGCATCGTACTTGAAAGGGCAGTACGATGCCAAAGGAAAAATCGACAATAAATCCGTTCAAAAGTGCTGTGACATCTTCCATCTCTCCAAATTTTTTGTATGGAGGCTGTGGCGTACGTGCAAAGAGTACGAAGCTCGAGGCATTGATTATTTGAACGCTGACAACAATTGCTTCAAAATGGTGCGTACCAAACGGAAAGACTTCAAAATGCTTTATAAAGAAAGACTGAGAGTGTCGGAGAGTAATGGATGCAGGACGTTTCGGCATTTAGCACAGATCATTGGGGTACCTAAAAGTACGTGCCATACACTGTTTAAGTTGGGATTTTTAGTGAGAAGGGATGGGTTGCTGGTCACGAATTGGGACGCTTTTGAAAGCGATCAAGTGGATGAAAAGGTTTTGGATCAGTTGAATAATGCTACAGGGTTAGATGAAAGTCAGTTGAATGATACATCCATATCAAACCAACCTAGTACTGAATCTAATGGAACAATTAATCATAATGTAAATAATAACGAACATTTTGATAAAACGTCATCATTATCTAATCAAATGGATTCTACTACAGCATTATCCCCTAATATCGATCAAAATAATGATGATGGTATGAGTGTCAACTCAAATAATTCACCTACAAATGTTGAAAGCGACTCTAATGAAAATACAGGACGAGTTAATACGACTACTAGTGTATCAACATCTGCACAAGTAAGCATCCAAAGTGAATTAAAAATCGATGGAACAATTGAAGATGAATGCTCTGACTAATTTATTATAAATAAAATCCATAAAAATTTCTAATATATATAATCCATTTATTTAATTAGAATTATAATGATCTAATATTCTCTGTTCAATACCATCCAATTTAAATTGGTGATGTGCAATTTCCAAATTCTCTCGTTCTCCCCTAAATATTTTGGAGAGATCAGGCGTTTGTCCTGGGAATAGATTCATGGCCCCCATTCCTCCAATACTTTGCATATCTTTCAAACCATCTACAGCTATATTAATATTCAGTAAAATACTTATAGTAATTTATCATACATTATTTACCATTATTCTCTCCCAACAGTAGATTGAAAAAGGCTCTTAAACCAAATAAATTTAAAAAGTACCAGGAAACAGATGATACCCAAGTAACATCCATTTCACTCGTTTCAATCCCTCTCTATAACATGCTCTTCAATCGCAAAGTCAAAGGAAAAGGTAATTTAACTATATGATATCAACTCTGATTAACTTTTTAAAATAATAATAAATACTATTTAATTACCAATAATAAATCCCGTAAAAAAGAAATTAATCCAGCCCATAATAACTGTTTGAGGAATAAAATTTGTTACATTCTTTATCACTCCCTCCGTCATCTGTTCCAGCATAGCTGGATTTGTAAACATATCAGTAGAATTAGAATTTCCAGAATTGGATTTATTCAAGTAAGTTTCATTGTGGAATGCTTCTAACAAGTATGCCTGTCTCATTAAAAATCTTTCTCTATTTAAATGGTTACCATTGTTGCGTAACTGGATACTGCGGGTCAAAGCCTATCTAATTAACACAAAATGTCAGATAAGAATATTGAAATGATATGAATAAGTATTTACTTCTCTCTCAACTCTTTAATATTCTTGATAGTTGGTTGTTTTGTAATTAAGTTGTTTATCTGTGTTCTCAACACTCCTACCAATATCATAACTATCATAATTGGGACTAGGACCCAATCGCGGATAGCTAACAGAATATTAAATATTTTATTATGCTTCCTTTATTTGATTAGTTACCGGGATCTAAAATCATATTAATTTGATTAATCTATTTTGAAATTATAATTGTTAGAATTACTATTAAGTCACATTTGTGTCTAATTAAACTAAATAATTTTTAAGAATTGTTAAAATCATTATGGGTTTAATTTTCATAGAATTATTTTATTATCAAAATTTGCTGAAATGATTACAAACACTTGAGGAACATTTTTAAAGTATTTAAAGCAATAATAAAATAAACCATATTTATTTTTCTTCAAATTGTATTTCAGATATTTCACACTAATTCAGGTTTTTGGTATAAACTTAAGTTCATTATTATGGTACTTTGTTTGATTAATTAGTATCTATATTTCTATTATGATATCACTCTCTTCCAATCGATCTTCCTGTCCAAAAGCTTTGAAAGGACGAGGTGGGAAAAAAAACTGCCAAGGATAGGGATAAAAAGGGTAATATGGGTAATAGGGAAAATAAGGCACAAATGGGTAATAACTATTAACATTATTTGCTGCGATTTGATTCACTGAGCCATTACTGCCAGCATTTAAAATAATGGGACCTTTTGAAGGATTTAAATTATCATCAGGTTTAGAATGGATTTCGGGTGGTAGATTAACTGCTCGAAACGCTGGTGCTCCTTGTAGTAGTTCAAGGCTTATTAATGCCAAACTTGCTGAGATGAATTGTACCATAATTTTCACTCAATTTTAAATGAAATATGAAATTAATAAAATTCAATTCATTTAATTACAGCTAGTATTTATATAGGATGGGTACAGTAGTAATATTAGGTACTGTTGATTGGCTTTAAAACGTTTTGGAGATAATTTGATATTAGATTATGTCCAATATCTTTATGAAACTCCTTGGAATTGGAGATCATGAAATTTCATTTGAATTTTAATACAAATCAATATTAAACCTGTGATTATTGAATTGAAAAGGATACTCACACATATGAATATAAATTTATAATAGAATTCAATATTATTTATTAATCAATCTAATAAAAAACCGATCTGATTCTATGGATTGGATAATTTTCCAAATCTACTTTAAAATATTTGGCATATCTCCACAAGTAAAAACCTATTAAAATGGAATTTCATTCAGTATCCTGATTATTCTTAATTAAATAATATCGAATTAATTCCACCAACAAAATTGACATAATTCGTATTTCTAATTCTAAATCACTTCCTGATGGTAAAACATCGAATGTTTGACTCAATTTTCAACGTAATTCAGGACTGTTTATAAGTGTATCAAAATATAAAAGAGCTTGTGATACTCTAAAGGAATTGTTGAGAAATATAATTATGATGGACTTAAATATATTACCTGTAATCTGCAAACATTGTAATTTCATTAATATCATTAAATTCACCATAATCTTTTCCTTCAAAACATCCCCTAAATTACCGATAAGTTCAAAATTAGTTGATAATAAATAATATATGAATTTACCAAATATCAGCAACTAAAATTTGAGTTCTTTTATGATTTTTGACTAAATATTGAGAATTGAATTAATAATTATAGGTATGCCATGTTAATGTATTGCTTACTCTTCATTTTTGAACAAAAATTCATCTTTGAATGATGTCAAGTTCGAAGTAACCAAATCAACCAATTTTAGAGCACTTTTGCCACTTTATACTAATAATGCTTCAACTTTACCATTAAATTTCTAAAATATAAATATTTAAAATAGATTTGAAACAATTCAATCAATTTTGAGTATACATTAATCAAGATTTCGGCTGTTTAATTTAATATTCTGATACGATCATTCAAAACAGGAGGATAGGGCTCAACTCTAGAGTAGTCAGAATAGAAAATAGACTTCAAATCGTCTTCAAAAGCGCCAAAAATCCAATTGGAATCTAAAATGGAGATATCATTGTCAATAACACGATTATAACAAGCGCACAACGACCAATAACTCTGATATAATTCTCCATCATATATTACTCCATATTTTTGGTCTGCCAATTCGGATCGGGTTAATTTTGGATTCAATTCCAAATCCGACCAAAATGAAATATTTATTCAATCAATCCGAAATATCCTAAATTTATAAACATAATAGTGTTAATTATAATGAATATAGTTGAATAATTAACAATTCAAAGCAAAATTATTAGCAACTTTAGGATTTAGAGTGTTATCCTTCCAAGATTTAAATTCAAATTTACTAGTATTAAAAGAAATTTGCAATTTTTGATCGCATCCTTGAATTTCTTTTAAAATTAATTTTGTTTCTTTATAGTACTCAATTAATAAGTCAATGATTTTTATAAAAATGAATAAATGTAATATTCATTACTTGATAGACTTTGTAGCAATATTTGACAACTTGATTTTTTGATTCAAGCACCATTTCTCTCAATAAAATTTCTATTTGATCACTTTCAAATATTTAGATTTGTACCGATTTTATAACTGACTAAATCAAACTATCACAGTAATAAATATATTTATATGAATTCTTGGATGAATTTAGTATTGTGTTACCTATCTCATCCAAATTTATCAATTTCCTCTAATTCGAATTGAAAATTGAAATCAAATTGAGGTTTGATCAACTACACAAAATTCAATTCAATTTGAAAAGTATTGAGGGAGTTTGAAATAAGTTTCTAAGTGGTTACATGTTCAAGGATTGAAGTCTCAAAGTAGTATAAAATCAGTATAATAATGATGATAATTTCAATTAATAATTCTAATTAATTCTATTCATTTATGCTCCTAGTGATGTTGAAATTGTCAAAATGCTTATTGGTGAGTCTTGTATGCTTATCAAAACTCATCGTTAGTACACCATCTCCTTTAGTTGGTGCTCTATTAAGCGACAATGGCGACTTTGACAACCGTGATGGGTCCCCAGAAAGTGATGATATGACTCGTGATGACCAGAAAAAGGATAACGGGGGTTCGGGTAATTTAATTATCAATACAGGAGCCAGTTCTCAGGGCACCTATCCAGGTTATTATCCATATCCTTATCACTATCATCCTTGGTATCCTCCTCCAATAAGCCCATTTAATGAAAACAAAAAATTCAATTTTCAATATGTGAAAACTAATTAATAAATCTAAGGATTCAATGTATTATATCATAGTTATATTATATGATATTTTTATACTATTTTAAATTTTATTCATTTTTTACAAGTTAATGAATGGTAAATATCTGATCTAATATATCAGTGTATATATCTTTTTTGAATTTAATAAATGGATACTAATTAATGAAATGAGATTAATTATCCAAGTCACATCTAATATTAAATAATTTTAATGAAAATTTCTATAGTAGCTAATTACTTTATTACTTTAATTTCAAAATTCGTAATATTTATAAATAATGAAAAATCCTAATGAGTCTTTTTTTGATTTTTTAGTATACATAGTTAAACTTAAAAATGATATTTCATATTGAAGAGTATTAAAAAGTTTATTTCTATTTTATTCACAAAATAAAATTTCAATGTTAAAGGTTTTATGGTAGAAAAATTGTTCTCAAGTTAAATTCGACAATAAACTCTTGTTTCAAATTTTTTAAATAAGTTTGGTAAACTTAAATAATAAAAGTACGCAACATAATTCCAAATATAAAATGAGGGACTTATTATATTCACTTTTTATATAATAGAGATTCAATTACTAATTTTCTTGTTGTATTCAGTTTTGCAATCAAAGTTTTAGTAATTTCAGGACCTTATTAGATTAATATGAGAAAAAATTATTACTTAAAATATTCTTGAGACAAGACTACCTGATTGAAATGGGAAAAGATATAAATATGCTAAATATATAATTATTAACTATGATCAGTTTCTTGTCCATATTAATGATTATGCTGATTTGATTTATCAATATAAAAAATCTTCAATAAAATATAATTCTAATAATAATAATAGTAATAATATATTATATATTTTATACCAAAATATATATTAAATATATAACATTAATTTATACTGGCATTAGTTTTTGATAATCCATTACACTTTGTAATATAATTTCAAAAATACTGGATTACAAAATTTCATACACTTTACTAAAAAGCACACTTTTACAAAAATACTTTGCACAACTAAGAATATTAAATTATATACATTTTCAGAAAAGCAATAAGATATCAGGAATTTGTATTACATCTGAAATCTCGATATTAAATTTAAATTACTTTTATCTTATTAAAATTTTGTATAATAATTTCTTATCAATTTAATCACCCAATTAGAGTTTTATTCAATGAATATTAAAAATATTAATATTATTAATTCAGATTTAATACATTCTTTTTTAAATGTTAAATTCATAAATGCTAATTTACTATAAATGTTAATTGAAATAATAAAATTATCCAATCATCAATATAAATTTCCCAAAAAATTTGTTTTTTCACATGACTTTATAAAGTGGTGTTGAATTCAAAATTAGAAAAATGAACAAACTAAGGAAATAACAAGAAATAAACTTAAATTTAGAAAGAACACTTGTAAAAATATTAATTAATTAGACAATTTACAAGTTTGGAAATATTACTCTTTAAGTGAAAAGATAAGAAAAAACCCAATTTGATAGTAGTAATTCCGACTACAAAATAAATTCTCTAATATAAACTAATTTCTTTGAGATAAATTATGTTATAACTAAATTTGAAAAACAAATTAAAATTATATAACTGAATTTAATAATTTGAATAATGGATTAATTTTTAGTAAATAAAATTATAATATATTTTGAATTGAACGTTTTTTTTAAAAAAAAAACAAATAGAAAATTATTATATTTTCTTAATTATTTATGTGATTTTCAATATTCCACAACTTGTTCTTATAAATTAATATCCAAAAAAATTTTTTGATTAAATTAATTATCTTCAGTTTAATTAGTTAAAATTTGAATTTAAAAAGATATTTTATTAAGAAAAGAAACATATTTTCATAACTAATAATATTACATTTACTCAAAATCTTTAAATTTCTAAAATTAATATTAAATTCATCAAAAATATAATTAAGGTATATTTGAATTGGTTTTTTTATTTGTAGAAATTATATTAAAAATGAGTTGATAAATAAAGTCTTAAAATAGTTTTATGAACTTGGATGTCATGGGACCTGCTGCTAAATATGCTAATACCTTGCACTGGAATCTTCAAGATTCTATGGTTAAAATGGCTTAATTTGTCCATTTTGTAATATTCTCATTGGTGGATTTGATTTGCATGTATCGAATATACTATACTTTGATAATGTGACAGAAGAAAATAATTGTTACAGTTGGGTAATTGAGTGATTCTTAATATGCCCGGATAGGAAGTATTCGTAATAAACCATTAGTAACCAAATTGGAGAGTTGGCTGCTGATGGTGATGTTGATCTGCTAGACTGTTAGGAAATGTCTTAGCATTATTGATGGGCAATGGAAGCTGATATAAGTTATGGTGAGCTTCTAAATGATTGGCCAGTTGATTCAATTGGCTGATGTTCGATTGCAAGCGCTTGATATAAAGACTAGCGTGGATTAAACTTCTGTATCTGGTATATCTGGAAGTTTTAAGAGGAGGAAGAGAATCATTGAGTTTATCAAACAAATTCCTCAAGATAATCCTCTTGCGCTTTTCGTTTAGTGTAATGCGATCACGCTTAGATTGTGGGGTTGTTGGAATGGATTCGCTTTCTGGAGGTGTTTGTTGGCCAGAGAAAGAGCCAAAAGATGACAAAGGTGGGGTTGGAATAGAGGCTTGGAAATTCTTGGAAGGGAAGGAAGTACCCATTAGGTTCTGCTGAGCTTGGTGGTCGGGATATTGAGAGAGCTGAGATTGATTGTGATGGAAAACGAAGAGATCATTGGAAGAGATGGTATTCTGGGATGGAGACATTTGGGGCTCAAGATCCGAACTTGGGAAATACACGGAAGGTAAAGAGGTGTCAACTAGTGTTGGAGAAGGAGCAAACATATATGATTGAGGAATAGGAGTTGAAACATTCATGAAAGCGTTAACATTCCAATGGTTATTGTGAATAGAGTGATTCATCTGTTGTGGATAGGTAGATAATTCCATGATAATATACTGGCAAAATAAAGCTATTCAAAAAACTGATGAAAAAAATTCGGACAAGCCTCAATATTTATATAGAAATTGAGTTGATGTGATATTTTGGTTTGGAAACACTCTATCCTTTTGGGAAAATTATAATAGAATATTGAGGTTGTGTAGTAAGGTTCAAAGGGGTATTCCTTATAGGGGGAAATTCAACTGCGTCCAAATTAGGTTCAAGGGTAGTTATTTCTTCTAACAACTTGAAATACGCTGAATTAGATTATATTGAATTATTCAAAATGTTATCAATAGATTATGATT
Organism: Conidiobolus incongruus B7586; assembly: GCA_000697335.1. Taxonomy (NCBI): domain Eukaryota; kingdom Fungi; phylum Entomophthoromycota; class Entomophthoromycetes; order Entomophthorales; family Conidiobolaceae; genus Conidiobolus; species Conidiobolus incongruus. The sequence goes on from JNEM01008491.1 coordinate 23,843, forward strand.
GGCTGACGGCTAAACCACGGCTTAATTTAATGTAATTTGAGTGAAAAATTCATTTATTAGTCAGGTAAAATTACCTTTTTAATTCTTAAACCAAATACATATTCCAATTTCATCAAAACTGATTTATAAATCTAAATGGATGATTTTACAATATCTAGATTATTAATCCATTTGATTGGTTCATATTGAAATATATTTCAAATTATTATATATTTTGTAGTAATTATTTCATATAAAATGGAATCAAATTTTGGAAAATAATATCGGCACTAAATACAGCTCAATTAAGTTAATTAGTTGATAAAATAACAATATATTACCAATTTCATTAGATCTTTTAAACCGAAGAAAACTATTATTTCATAAATTATTTTTAATTTGATCAAAAAGGAATCCGATAATGGGTTATAAACAATATTATAAATTTTGTAAATTAGAAAAATCTATGTTATGAACCATATCATATTGGGTGGATACTCAACAAAAAGTCTCATAAACACTCATCAAACCATATAACGAATTCAAGCTTAGAGAAATAATCATGATTATGACTTTTACTATTAACTCCTATCTAAACTATAATAGTAATTTATTGTATTAAAATCACACTCGGATAATCTTTTTTTTTCACTTTCAATCCTCTCATTGATACACTGTATTTCACTTTATATTTGATTCGATGAAAAAAAGGTATTTTATTTGATCTGATTAATAATAATCTAATATTTCTCAGCCCTATTTTTTCTACTTTAAGTTCAAATATAGTCCGTTATACAGGTCATTGAAAGGGAATGATTAGGTATATATTAAAAGTGACAAATAATAATATCAGTTCAAAATAATAATTTCTCCATGTTATAAACTTTCTCCATATTTGATTATATTAAATTTTTAAAGTTTTGTTTCTAAACATAGAAATTTTTTATATTATTTCCAATTACATGATCCTATATTTGTATTATCGCAAATTTTATGTAATAATTAGCTTAATATTTAGAAGGCCGATGGTGAATTACAGATGAATATAAAACAAATAAAATTCCAAAATAATTAATAATCAAATTAAGAAATAATATTTAATTTAAAAACCAATCAAATATATTAGTACTATTAACTTTAAAATAGAAATAATGATTCCAGATTTAGTAATATTTATATATATAATGGATAATTGTTTTAAACGAAAAATTCTCAAACTTTATTTAATTTCTCAAATGAGTACAGTGACTACCAAGAAAAATTCATCCTATTTTAATATTTAAAGCGGTTAAACTTATCTATATATTTTATTTTTAAATAATTGATTTTAACTATAATAAATATTTATAATAATCAAATTAAGCCAAAATTAATCATTTTTTCTTAAAAAAATATCTAAATATATACTGATAATAATTTTAAAATGTTTTTAAGTTTTAACTCAATTATTGAGATTTTTTAAATTTATCATTAAATGTGAGAATTATCTAAAATAAAATTACCTTAAATCATGTTTTAAAATTTTAAATAATTTCCAAATGGAGTAATTTCAATTATTATCCAGTGTTAAAAATTATGTATTAGTTTAACTTGATAAATTAATTAATAGCCTTAATTAATTATATATATATATTTTTCAAATATTTTGCATTTTTAGTTAATCAAATTACTAATTTTAATAATTATATAAATTGTATTAACTGTACTATTAGGATATATAAATTATAATTATTGATGGTATTTTTGACATTTTTTTATTTGTTTTATAAAATAAACTTTTACTTTTTGTTGAATGATTTAATTGACTAAAAATAATTTGAATAAGGGGGATATTGCAATAATTTTTGTAAATCGAAAATAAATAATGAAATCATCAACTTTATTATGTTTAATTATAAATAAACTGTATATGAATAGGGCCAGATTGCGTTGAGCATAGTGAAATATTATGAGTCATCAGCTTTGGCATATTAAACTTAAAAGTTTGTATTAACTATTACATTGGAAAAATTTGAATAATGGCTAGATTGTAAGCATTCTTTCTCTACACCCAACAAACATCTTTAAAATATTATATGACTATCGGTTAATGAAACATTAGGTATTTACGAAACCATAAAAAATAAAACATTACTTAAAAACTTGAAATTAAAATATTGATTAAAAACGTGGAATTAATCATAAATCATATTATCGGACGCATTGGTTGGAAAATTCATTGAATACAGTTTGATTAAAGAATGGCTTTGCATTATGTTTACTAGTTTGAGTCTTTATTCTTATCTTCATCAATATCTGTAAAAAGCAGCATTTTACTTATTTAACTTTATATTTAATGTGAGCTAATATTTTTTTGTGATTTTTAGTTAAGGAATAAGATAAAATCATATATTTATTAATATTGGTTTTAAATTGATTGTTAATGTTTATTTTTCAATATTTGCAAATTGAATTAATACTATAATTCAATAAAAGTAAATTAATATAATTTTTATTTAATTTTTTTTGTTTAATTTAAATAATAATTTAATAATATTATTTTTTTAAAAAATAATGTATTTACTAATTACTTTAAAATATTATTGTTATAAATTATTTAGAAAATATGTAACAAAAAATTTTGCAAAATATATTATAATTTATTATAAAGAATTATGTTTAAATAACTGAAATAAAAATGGAAATGATTCTTAAACAATACAAGATTAGACGAATTCAGTTAATACAAGATTAACTGATTACTTCGAAAAACTTGATGTGTTTTATTTTTAGCTGTAGATTTCACTCATAATATCTTATTGCAGATTATTAATTTACTTTATAATTAAGAAATATTCAAATTTTGAATGTTTTTCTAGATTATTAATAAAAGATATCGGAATTCCCATTAATTAATATTTGTTAAAATGATGCTTGATGGATATTTCAAGTAATATCATATTGCTTTATATTAACCATGGATTAGAATTAATGAATGCATTAACTATGATAATAATAAATCTTTTATAAATAGTTTTATTATATATTAGTGTATATAATATTTCATTTATGAGCATTATTTTAATATCTGGCCAATGATATATAGTTATTTAGTATATGATCAAATCAAATCAAAGTCAATATAGAACACATTGAAATTCAAATAACAACATTAGTAATATCCTATTTTATTCAAATCACAATAATGAAATCAACTATATACATCAACTTGTATTATTTAAAGAATTGATTAAATTTTAATCATTCACACTTTTTTGTTAAAAATTTATCGAATGTTAAATTCAATTTTTATAAAATAAATTTTAATTTTTTTACACAAATTTTCAAAAATAATAAAAACAATAATAATAATAATAATAATAATATATTTTTAACAATTTAAATTCACATCTAATATTTAATTCTATTGAAAATTTGTCTATTAAATTAAATATAATTAAAATTAAATAATGGAATAATTATTATGAATATTAATACTAGGTGGTCAAAATTGGTAAACTTATATTATATACATCAATAAACCACATAATTTTACAATTTTTTAATGTCAAATTAATTCAATAGCATTTAATTAAAAAGTGGTTCAGTATTTTAAAAATAAAAAAAAAATTCTTTAATAATTAATTTATTAGTAAAAATTAAATTTTATCCCATGTCAAATTATATTCAAATAAATTAATATATGTCATACTTTTATTATCTCTGTAATTAAAATATCTTTTCTATTCTACTATGTTAGCGATTATGTTAAATATTATTGATTAAATGTAAAAATATGCATCAAAACTATAGTTATTCAAATTATTTACATATTTTTAATGGTATCATATGTGCTGAGTTATCTGATAGCGAGGTTTGTACATAAAAAAACAGAGGAGGTAAAATCTAATTCTATTTTTTTCTTATATATTAATTTAACAATGGTAATTTTATATTTCTAATTTTATTTTTGAAAATTAGTATGATTTCTTTTATATTAAGATTTTTTTAATAAAATATAATTTAATTACAAAAAATTTAATGATTGTAGGATAAATTGAAATTATTTGATTAGATAATAACAAAGTAAGTGATTGGTAATATTGCAAACAATATGAGTTTTTAAAAATTTTTTAACATAAGTATATCTAATTTCTCTTGTACTATTTTTATATATATATATCATATGAAGTTGACAATTGACTTTTTAATTTATCAAATTTATAAAATACAAAATTAAGACTTATTAAAATACTATATTATCCTTAGGATTAACATTTAAACTATTCAATGGATCATATTATTTAGGACTAATTTTGCTAAAATATATTGAACAAGGATAGTAGAATAAGACTTATTAATTTATTTTAATAATCATTATAATTTTAAATTAAGAATTTTGATTATTTTTAAAATGAATATTATTCATTTTTTTTGATTCTATGATAAAAGATTATAATATCATTAAAATAGTTGAACTTTATATAAATGAAATTAACGAATTATGTTTTTATAATTTAGTGAATAATATAATAAAATTCTTATATATATATAATTACTAGGAATTTTGATATTAATCTTAAATATACAATTAAAAGTGAGTATTATTAGCCAATTTGATTGAATATATAATATATTGATATCTTAGGACCAAATATTAATTGCAATTATTCTTTTCAGAAGGATATATTAAATCAAATATTAATTATAGAAAAATTAATCTTTAAAATAAAATTATCAGAATAATATCAAAATATAAAGGTAAAGGTTTTGTAATTTTTAATATTGAAAAATAAATTCATTTATTTAATATAAAAATTTATATCCCTGAAAAATTTGGATATATTTGATATTATTTAATATAATAAAAGAATGATATAATTAATCTTTTAATTGATTAATTCTTCCTAAAATCTATAATATATTTTGATTATTATAATTTTTATCATATAAAATCACATAGTTTGTAATGATTTGAATTAAATGTTATCAATATACTTATCGTTTTTGAAAGTTAATAGTTGGCGAATACAATGTGTTTTACTTCCATGTGACTTGATATAAACTAGATTATATATTTCTATATAACTTTAAATTCTCCATAATTATAAGATTGGTGCTAATTTTGAGCATTGGTTTTAAGCTTAACAAAAGATCAATAATTTTTAATTATATCAAAAAAAAATATTAAAAAATCGATTGCTTAAAAATTTAATAATATGAAATTAATCTGTAAATATTTATTTATATTTGAAATTCAAATAAATAATAAAATATTTTAAAATTTTTAAAAAGTTCAATTATTATATTAAAAAAATTTATTTTTTATAAAAAAAAATCCGTAAAACTTATATAAAAAAAAAATAAAATTTTAAAAATTAACTAAATGGAGTAAATTTATTATTGATCACATGTTAAAAATTTTTAATTTTACATATCATCAATAATTACAAAGCTTAATAATTCATTTAACATTCCAATTTTTTCTTTATGAAAATTTTTAAGTCAGAATGATGTGTAGAAAGTGTATTCAAGCTCTTAGGAAGTCTTTTTAAATCTAAATATAAAATATACTAAAAATATTGTTTGCCATTTCATTTTCAATAGTTTATCAATTAAGAAGTTGAATAATCGTGACCTATAGTTTCAGATTACTATTTTTAATCAAAACATTGAGCATTTAGATATTTGATATTGAGTCTGGACTTTTGAGGATGAGCCAATTTTCAGGTCGGAATGTTCAGTATTTTTTATTGATTTAATGATTTATTTATGATGTTAGTCTTCTTGATTCTATATAATAAGAGTATTTTTAAACTTTATTTGCAAACAATCGGAATCAAATTCATGCTTCAATTAATGTTAGTTAATAAAATTAATTTACTCAATTAGATAATAATCATCAGATTTTAATAGTTATCTCTCATTAGGCCCTTGATGGTAATGTCTTGAGGCAAAAGTTTGTCTTGATAAGTTATATATTGTTAATTTTTAGGGCTAATTATTTAATTATCGCAATTATTTTTAATAATTATTCAGCACCACTGTGTTTTTATTTCTCAGATACTTTTGATGTATTTTTCACTTAACCCAACCTAATTTGCTTTTATAAGCTATATAGTTTGAAGACATTATTTTTGCAATTGACTGCAGAACTGTTTAGACAATTAAACTCTTCTTATTAATTCTATCCAATAATAATTGATATATAAATAATGCCAAATTATTGCGAATTTTGATTCTGAAATAATAAATTAATTAATCATTTCGTATTACTTCAATAAGTATTTATAATTATTGATTAAAGTTGAAATAGTGGTTGATTATTTAGACCTTATATACAGCAGAGTAGATAAATAACCTTCTATGTTTCATTAACGCATATTATAGCTAGACATTACAATTTAAAATAATATTTTTTATAATTTATTTAAAACTAATTTTTCATTCTTTTTATATTTATGAAAATATTGAATTTTTTATTCAAAAACAATATTTTTTAGTATAAATTAGTAAAAATAAAATTTTTCAAAAATTAAAATTATTATATAAGAAACTATATTAATTCCATTATATAGTATTAATATTATATAAACTAATTATCTAGTCATCTTTCAAAATAAAATATTTAAAAAAAATTATAATTAATTTTATATTATATCCAAATCAAGGCATAAATATTCATTAAATATAACAAGTAATATATTAATCAAATGATAACTGAATTATTTGGTTTATCACTAGTCTATAAATAATGTCAGCAAGAGCTTCAAAGGTTTAGTTGAGTGGTATAAAATAATTAAGTTTGTTTTCAAATTTAATTTATCCCGTATTGACAGAATTCTATTCAGGATAATTATTAATTACTTCAACTTAAACATAGCTCAATTAATAAGCAGAAAATAAAAAATTGATTAATTAAACATGGTTTAATCAAAACTGAAACATTCTTAAGTATTGTTAAAATAGACGCTCAAAGATTAAAGTAATGAATTTATATATATATATAGTTGTCACTCATTCTATAACCATATTTATTAATATCTATAATAATCATATTTTTGATATAATATCATATTTAATGGCCGTTAAAGACTTCTATGATTCTTAATTCATTGTATATACGTTTTTGAAATTAGCAAATTATCTTTTCAAATTAATTGTCGATTTTTATTAAAAATATTTATAAAATAGCTTCAATAATACTTAATAATACTTGGATATATTAAAAATGTAACCTTTATGATTTATTATTAATTCTACTTATAATTATGGAATTAATATTAATATATTTCCTTCTTAATATAGAAATTCAATCTATTTTAAATTATCTTTATTCTCAATCTTAATAAGATTAAAAAATATTTTCAAAATTCAAAAAAAAATTATTTCAAGATTAATATTTAAAATTTATCATATATTTTACTTTATATAAAATATAAATTTAAATAAATTTTTAATAAATAATATTATATAATAATTTAATTTAATTATTTTATTATAAATTAATCACTATAAATTTATTTAGATTTTATTATTCTTTTTATTATTAATAGTTAATCTCTTTTTTTAATAAATAATTATTAAATATAAAATGAATCATTGAAGTTTTAAATTAATTGATTAATGAGTGATTAAACTTGATAGATATGTTAATAACAAAATAAATATTATTTTACTTATCCATCAATTATTTTTGATAAGAATTAATAAGATGAATACATTGATAAATTAGGATGAATAATAAACAATTAACATATTTGCTGAAATGAGTGAATACAAGATTATTGGGTAAATGTCAAAATCTTGGTAAATAGCATTTTTGTTAAAGAGAACTTGGACTCATACCCTTTTAATATCTTTTTACAGTATATTACATTAATTCGTATTATTAAGTAATCATTGCATTTTATATTATTAATTTCAAAATTTGAGATTCCGATGATTTGAATACTCAACTCAGTTATTGGTATCATACTGGTTATATTAAAATTTATAATTGTTGAGAATATTTATTGAGTTTTATGATATAATAAAATATTATCAAATTTGTTTAATATAGTCTTTTAAAGTTAAAGAAATATGAAAACTGATTTTTTTTAAAATAATTCATCGGTTCCAAAAATGTATTCAAAACAATAGTAGAACAAAATTGAATTTCATCCATTGAATGATCAAGAACCACCATATACTATGCTCAAATTCTGGTATTTTTTTTAAATGAATATTATGTTGAATTATTTTCAAAATCTACTAATATAGTTATTATGAGAAATATGATTAAATATATATTTAACTATTTATTCCAAAATACAGTTAAATATATATATATATATATTTAATATGATTCAATTTCAAAAATATTTTAAAATCAAGCATATCAATTTTAAAAACATCAATCACTATTCATTAATTGGAATATATTTTAAAATATTTATTAATAAACATTAATAACTTTAGTATCGTTAACTAATATGATTAGTTTTTTCGATAATTTGATATTAAGCCCAATTATTGAACTAATTCAATGTAATAAATTAATGGGTTAATTAATATGAATATTAATAAATTATTAACCTATTTTAATTTTAAACTTGTACCAAACTTAATTAAATTCTTAAGTATTCACAATTTTCATTAATAATAAGTGAGTTGATTAGTAAAACCATTAATAATTAAAATTGAAATATTGAATTCCTGTATAAATTCATAAATCTAGCCATCACCATCGATTAATATTCAGGTTAATATCAAATATTGATAGTTGAAAATTCTGTTAGCCCGAATAAGGTTGATGTTTTACTATACTTAGATATAGGGATTATAGATTATTTAACTGAGTTATTTAAAACAATTCCGACTGATTTCGCGTTGTACGAATTACTTCCACGTTATTACATATTATCATGTGAGCTTTTCTTTAATTCTTCGGGAATTTAGTGATTATTAGTCCAGTGTTTAATATCTTTACATAGATTTTAATGCTTTAAGTTATTTAAATATTATAACTATTAAAAAATATATTTTAGCATAATTAATTATTTAAGTTTTAATTAATTTTTTAATTAAAAATTTATAGATTTTTTAAATAATTTCAAAATTACATGATATTTTACCATAGAAAAAAAACTTTTTTATATTATTGCATAATTTTCATTAAAAATTTGTGTATATTTTAGTTCTAAAATACACAACAATTAATATCATACTATAAAAATTAAATTAGAATTAAGAATAATTTTTATATAATACTTTACTATGTATATTACACCCCTAATATAGAATAAAACAAATTATTATTCATAATTATAAAATCAAATTTAATTAATTTCATAATAAAAAAAATAAAATTTTCACTATCATCTTTGTTTAATCCAAAATAATTAGATATATTTTGAATAAGTTATTACATGGGTAATTCAAAGTAAGATATCCCAATTTATTTACAAATTTCATGATTAAATTCAATAGAATATATTAGTTTAAGAGATAAAAATAACATTAACTATCAATAAACATACATATTTTTGTTCTACCGATTGCTAGCAGGATGTTGTTAATACCGAAGGGTGCAGTTTCCTTGGTAGTTTGAGTTAAATTGCTTTATTATGGTTTAACAGGCTTCACAGAAGACCATAGGTGATGATGAAAATGTGCTCTGACAATGGTTCTTTTATAGACCATTTTTGGCTGTAATTAGTGTAACAAACCCTATTAGATCCTCATAAAGATGGGACCTTAAAGTGGTGTAACAAGTATTCCGGGATTATAACTCCATTAAATAATAGATGGTAAGATGAAGTTGGTCGGGCGGGTTACCATAATATTATATCATAAATAATTTAAGATATTTTTATTATAATATGTACATTTATAGAAATTTATAATGAAGGTAAAAAATCGAAAAAAATTAAAAAAATATGATAATTTGTCTTCTTCAATCAAGGTAATATACATTGGTTCAAAAAGTAATTTGACTAATTTATATTTAACAAATTAATCAAAGCTAAGGAAAAATAATGTGATTTTAATAATTAGAAACTTTATGGTTTTTCAATAACAGAATTCCATACTAATGGTAATTGCTTAACCTATTTACAAAGGTTTTGACAATTTATCTTCAGAATTACACCCTTATTTTTGAAATGAAAATTGATACGTTATTAAATTTATTTCCCAAAATCGAACTTTTTAACTTACCAAAACAGTCATAAAGGTTCATATCTTATGAAAATAGTGGATATAATAATAAAGGCCAGCTGTTTTTATTAAATAAATTTTTTATAGTTTCTGTTATATGAATCTAATCATTATCTTATATAATAATTTATTTTAGTTTAATTTTTTATTTCAATTTATGATATTAAATTTTATAAATTAAAAATATATTATATTAGTATAATTTCTGATTATTATTAATAATAAGTGGAATAATTTTATTATTAATCTATATATTTTGAATATAGTGTTTGTTTTTGAAATGATATTGTTTTATTGAAATTTGAACCCAAATTCTCCTTTTATTTCAGAATAATAAATTATATATTAAAATCCATAATTTATTTATAATAAAATAGGTATTATAATTATATAAGTATATTTTACTAATATTCTGTTAGTTTGGTATATAAAATTTAGTTAAAATATTAATTATTAATATTTTTTAATTATATTTAATATAATTTATTAATAAAATAATTATAAAATTATTATTAT
>JNEM01008492.1:0-13858 GCA_000697335.1 Conidiobolus incongruus B7586
AAATTAGTTTATACATATTAAAAATATGGAATTCGATTTAGCTAGAATTCGTAGTCAAAAAAATTCCAAATTGGATAACCAAAAACAAGTAAATATTTTTTTTAAAAAAATATTTAATTTAATAAATTAACTTTATTTTTAATTAGATAGCTTTGACCCTCGAAGCTGTTGAAGAAGTAATTATAATTTCATTTATTAATATCAAAAATATTAACTTAATTATAGACTTTAAAAGCCCAATCTCAAAATAGTGAAGAAGCTTTAAGCCCAGCTTCCTACTTTGCAGTTCTGGTAATTCAAAAAATTTTTAAAATAATCTCAATGACGAAGTATTAACGTAATGATAGATGTTATTATTAGAGCAGGAAGATAGTCCAAGTGCCACAAGAACAGCTGTTTTATATTTATTAGCTATCATATTCCCAAGGTATATATCAGATCACAAATAGAATTAATTCAAGTATTAACTCAACATACTACTAGTTTGAGTGAAAATCTTATTAAATTAAAATATACCGATATTTTAATCAACCTTGTAAAAATTTTGGAAGAAGTTAAAGATACTAGTGCTCCAGATGTCAAATCTGTAATTCATTTTAAATCATTCTCCACTTTATATGATTAATTATAAATTTAGATTTTAACATGTTTAGAATACACTTTGAAATTTTCAGAACCTCAATATTGGAATCAAGCTAGTGTTAAATCTACTTTTAATTTAATTCATCAGTTGTCTATTGATCCCAGACCTAAGGTTAAGAAACACGCTCAGGAAGTTATTGAGAATATTTTGTTAAATAATACCGAGACTAAGGCTCATTTGGTCACTCAAGACTTTGTGAACCAGCAATTAAATAAGTATAAGAAGGTCAGCAATGTGAAGCAACATACTAGTTCTATTATGAGTTTATTGGGATTGATTGATTGCACCGTGGGGTATTGGGATCAGAAACAATTGATCAGCCTTGGCGAAATTTTGGTACAATTGCCCAAACTTAGTGTGAATTTTATTACTGATAAAACTTACTATATTCTCGATAAAATTTTCCAGACTTTGACAGCTGACGGCAACGATTTGTTGCCCAAGCTCATGGAACGTCTGGTCAATGCTAAGCCCAATTCTAACGATGTCACTAATATGGCTGGTTGGTTAGTTGCTATTCAGAATGGTTTTATAAAGCTTTTGGAATCTCATCCTAATGCCTTTTACACTCTTTTCTATCAATGTTATGATCAATTCTTCAAAACTGAATTACAAGGCGATTATGATGCTACCAACTTGAAAATTGGCAAGTGTTTGAGTGAAGTGATTGATCACTTCGATACTTCATTACCAGGAGCTGAGCCCAAAGATTTTCAACAGACTCAGAATTTGGAAGCTATGTTCAAATGGTGCATTGATGGACTTGACTACAAATTCCGCTTTTCATTTCCCTCTGTCCTCATGATTGCCACTTCTCTCACCTATCAATTTGGTTACGACCATCCCGAGTGGTTGATTCCTCTCATTCAGCTTTTAGATCAGGTTAGACCCATGTTTCAACACAAGCCAGAACTCGATCTTTGCTTAGGTGCCTGTGTTTCCATTTTGGGAGCTCCCAGATTCTTATCAGTTCTTCCTCTCAATTTAGACAATGCTTCCAACTCCCAAATTGGTCGCGCTTGGCTCTTACCCTTAATGAAGGAACATGTCCAAAACACCGAATTGAGCTACTTTATCAACGATATCTTAAATGGCTTAATGATCAAATTACAACAAAAGAAGGAACAGTTCGAGCAACAGGAAAGAGAACTTGAAGTCAAGATTTATCAAACTTTAATCGATCAATTGTGGGCTTTGTTCCCTGGCTTCTGTTCTTATCCCACTGATTTGTCATCTGCCTTCAGTAATCAGTTCGCCGAACAAGTTGCCCAATTGATTTACTCTAATCCCGAATTGAGACCTTTCTTATTCGTCGGTTTGAGTTGTCTTATTGATACCAATCAAGAATTTGTTGATCCTAGCCTTACCCAAAAAGAACTTAAAGAAAAGATCAACGAGTATCACATCGACGTTAACGAAGCCAAGGCCAATTTACAACACTTGGCTAAGATGTCCACCAACTTCTTGATGGTTTTGTTCAATGTATTTACCACTGTATTGCCTCAACATCGTGCTCCCTTACTTAAAGTCCTCCACTCCTTCCTCAGTATTACATCCTCTGAGGATGTCAATGCAGCCTTCGACAAGGTCATTCAAATGTTGGAACAAGAAGCTCAAAACCCACAGCCTGCTCAACCCAACCAATCTGGTCCTACCATGTCCATGATGATGATGGACTTGTCCAGTCTCATGGTGCCCTACCTTTCCGAACACAATGCCTCCTCCCTTCTCCAAGCCTGCAAATACTTCGTTCAATCCCCCAACGATATTGGCTTGCACAAGAAGGCTTATAAACTGTTGATAAAGTTGGCCACCTCCGAAAAGACTCAACCTATCATCTTGCCCCAATTGGGTGAATTTGACACTATTTTACTTCAGACATCGACATCTACACCCCAATCCGCTAAGAGATCCCGCTTGGAGTTTTTGGGCTTATTCCTCAGTCATTTGGATTCCGAACGCCTCCACTTGATTCCCGCACTCCTTCCCGAAGTCATCTTATCCACTAAGGAAACTAATGACAAGGCTCGTATTGCCGCATTCAATCTCCTTGTCAAGATGGCTTACCGCATGAAAGAAGGTGGTATCATTAATCTCAGTAAATTATCAGACGAACCAACCCAAAGCGAACTCCAAACCAGCGAAGCTAACCTTGCCGAATTCGTGAAGATGACTCTTGCAGGTTTGACCGGTTCTACGCCTCATATGCTCAGCGCCACCATCAGCTGTTTATCCAGACTCTTCTTCGAATTCATGTCTGAACTCCCCATCGAGTTAGTCCAGGACGTGTTCGAAGCTATTACTATGTTTGAAGACACTACTAATCGCGAAATCATCAAACCTACTATCGGTCTCCTCAAAATCTTGTGCATTTCCTTCGATAAGGACAATCTCGAAAGCTATTTAGGTCAAATTGTGAACCTCCTACTCACCTGGAGTCACAATCACAAATCTCAGTTCCGTGTTAGAGTGAGACATATCATTGAGAGATTGGTGAGAAAATTTGGATTTGAGAAGTTAGAGTCCATCTTCCCCGAGGAGCATAAGAAATTGTTAAACAATATCAAGAAGCGTAAAATGAGAGCTAAACGTAAGTCCGCTCACCACAACGACGAAGAAGCTGAAGATGGCGAACCTACGGCTCAACAGCTTAGAAACAGCATGTCTAACGCTTACGAACAAGCTCTCTATGGCTCTGATTCCGAAGACTCCGAAGCTGAGGAACCCGTCGCCGGCACTAAACGTAAGATTTCAGAACCTACTACCACTAAAGGACCTAGAGCCAACTTCCTCAAAGCCGATCACGACGATGACGATGTTGTTGACTTCTTGGACCGCAGTGCCATTTCTAAGATTTCAAGCTTCAAACCCAAATCGAGACAAGCTCGCATCGATGCCAAGAAGGTTAACAATCCCTTCGCCACCGACGCTCAAGGTCGTCTCGTGATCGAGGATGAAGAAGCTCCCCCCGCCACCCACAAACGTAAAGCTGATCCCGACGCGATGGACGTCGATGATGAAGCTGACGGAGAGGACTACTACAAAGAGCACTTGGAATCCAAGGAAGGGTTCGACCGTATCAACAACCGTATTAAATTCCGTAAATCCAAACCTGGACAAACGGACGATTTCGCAGATGATGACGCTGACGCCGACGATAACAAATCTAGTAAATTCAGAAAGAGTCAGACTAAAGGCGGTAGCACTGTCAAGATTGGTCAGGAATATAAAGCTAAGGTAAATCATTTCACAATATTGATAATTCTAAGATATTAATAGTTGGTATAGAAAGCTAAAGGTGATGTTAAGAAGAAAGGTCAATTGGATCCTTACGCTTATATTCCTTTAACGCCTAAGATGTTGCCTGGAGCTAAGTAAGTCTTTCCATAACTTTATATGTTTTCATTTATTAATCATAATTTTAGGGGCAAACCTCAACAAAAACTTAATATTGTGGGAAAAGGTAAAAAGAAATAGATAGATAAATGGTACTCTAATAAATAGACATTGTTATTTTTATATTATAATTTACAAGTTGTATTTTTTGGATGTTTTGATATGTTGTGATTAAGTTTTTAAAACTTTCGAAAAAGAAATTTCAATCAAATAAATTAATATTGATTTAAATTTTAAAAATTGTAGCATAATAAATTTAACGGAGAGTATAAATTATTAATCATTATTACTTTAATAAAATTAAATAATTTAGAGTATTTATATGAATAAATGATATTACAATTTTTGATAATATATTTCAATTTAAAAATGATTATGAAAAATAAAAGATAGGAGAAAAATTTAGGAAATTATTGTTATTATTACTGATTTAGCTAAGTTTAAAATAAGATCTCGTGGTGTAGTTGGTTATCACGTCTGTCTAACACACAGACGGTCCTCAGTTCGAATCTGAGCGAGATCATTTATTTTGATCAATAACAATTTTTTATAATTTTGTAATAGTTCCTGTTTTTGGAAATAAAATATATTAATTTATACTTTTATACCATAATATTAATTTCTTTTTATATTATACACAATAATAATAATTTTTAAATATCATTTCGAATTAAAAATAGAATTATAATTACAATTTACAAAGTTCGTGCTAAGTTGAGAATCCTTCATACTACCTTAGATAACTAATCATTCAATACGATAGGATGAAACAGTCAATAAATTATGGTATTATCTCTTTAATAGACTAAATAGTTGACTCTCTTGATCATATAACACTAATATATATAATTAGAATCTAAAAATTGAAATTTATAAATGGAATAATTAATGAAAATTATTTATGCATTATAAGTAATGATTTTATAATTGAATGATTTTTTATAATATTAAATTATATTATCGAATGAAGAGAATTCAACTACATAATTGAAAAACAAATAATTTAACAAACAACAGCGATAAATTATAAAAAACACTTATTTAACTAAAAAAATTATCAAATATCTCTAGTAGCAATTGAGTTTTATTAATTATTAAAAGAACTTATTTATATGATATATATATTATCCAGTATTTAATTTAAACTATCAGGTTTGATTATTTATTTAATTATAATCCCAAAATTAATTTACAACTGAATTAAATTGAATTTAATGATTACAATTAGTGTTTCCTATCTCAATCCAATTTACCATTTAAACTTTTCAATTATCATTATTATTAATTTAAAAATAATCAGATAAATGGAGACTAGCGTTAATAAAGCTTGTAGAACCGATAAATTCGCACCTAAAACGAAACACTTAGTTGGTAACTTTTGAACATTATCTTCATTATTTCTACTAATTCCAAATTAGCAATATGTAGTTACTCCTGGGAGAATAAAGCTACCCTCCGCAATATGATCGATTTACTGGGTGACAAATTGAGAGATAGTCACTGGACTGTAGTGTATAAATCACTCATTTGCATTCATACACTCATGAGGGACGGTAGCTCCGAAAATGTGTTTAACTATTTGGTGAGTTGTCATAGAATTTTGAATGTAAGTGGGTTTAGGCCGAAACCTAATAGTTCAGGTAAATTGCTTCATTCGTTAATTTATAGATTTATTAATTCAGAATAGGGATCCACCAATCCAAAAATATTAGGATGTACGCTTCTTATTTGGAAGATAAGGTAGAAGTTTGGCGTAATTTAAAAATTGATTTTGGTGAAAGTAGGACGGATTTCGCTATGAAATTAGTGACAGATACAAATATTTCTAACCTTCTAAAGAATTTGGAAGCTTTACAAAAACATTTGGACGCTTTGTTGAATATGAAATTGAATGAAGCAGATATTGATAATGAGGTGACGTTATACTGCTTGAGACTGATGATTAGGGATTGTCTCAAGTTGTTTCAACTTTTGAACCATGGGATTATCTTTATGTTGAAGCATTATTTCGATATGAGTGTTCCGAATGCGACCAATGCCTTGAACGTTTATAGAAAATTTACAGAACAGACTAAAGAAGTCACCGAATACTTGAAGGTTGGGAAATTGTTCGAAAGTTACTTGGGCTTCAATATTCCCAACTTGAAGCACGCTCCAGTCAGTTTGGCTGAGGGCTTGGAGGAGTATTTGAAAAATCCTAACAAACAGCAAAATCAATTCAATTTTAATAACAATACTAACACCACAACTAACAATACTAACGACGTTTTCGATTTCTTTAATTTAAACAACACATCATCCCAACCGGGCAGGATCAATCCACCACCATCCAGTCAGAACACGAGTGCCAAGCAGAAACAGGTGATTGACTTCTTCGAAAGTATCGCTGAGGATCCTACCCTACAATCGAATCCCTACCAACAGAATTTTGACAGTATAACTAGGACTCAAAATGACCTCAGTTTACTCAACACTTTCGATCCCTTCGCCCTAGGAGGTCCCAGTTCCGCCAGCAGTACCAACATATCATTTGCCAATTCTTCATTTTCTAATACGAGTAGCCAGATGAGCAGTAATCCATTCGCAAGCCTACAATCCCAGTCGTCCACCAACACGTCATTCCAGTCTTCCCAATCCTTCAACCCAGTGTTTCCACCCATGCCCACGATGAATACTATGCCACAATCCGCTCCCAGCACTATTGGTCAAACTCACCAGAGGAAAAATAGTCAGAACCCCTTCAGTAATGTTAACACATTGAACTTTAACAATAACTCCAACACGAATCCATTCTCAACGATGCAAACGAATAGTTTCCAGAACCAGAATTCAATGACCTCACAGTCTAGTACCAATCCTTTCAGTTTTAGTCAGGATCAACACAGTGGAACAGGTAGTGGGGGTAATACATTTAATTCTGTATTCCCGCCACCCCAGCAAGCTACCGCCACCCAGCAGAATACTTTTAATCCATTTTAAAGGTTTTGAGAATTTATTATTTAATCATTGAAAATAAAATAAAATAAAAAATGGAATTGGTATAAACATCATTAAATATTATTATTTTAAATATTTAAATTGAAAATAAGTAAAAAAATATATAATTTCACAATAAATTGATATAATAAAGAATATTAATAAAATTTATTAAGGTAAATAATTTTTTGAGATTATATATAATACATAATATGATATTTAGAGGGTAAAGATAAATTTCATAATTATTTGTTTAAATGGCTGATGGCATGAGTATTAACATAGGGAACGGGTGCCAACTTCATCGCTTCGAAACTAAGGTGATCTACCTTGGGGTAGGCCGAAATGTAGATGCGGTAGACCTCGTTCGCGAGATCGTGACGCCCTCTCTTGGTAAGTTCGTGAATGAAGGCGTGGCACAGATCTAAGTGAATCTGGAGGGGTGATTTCGATAGTTGCAGGAAGAGATCGTAAGCCCAGTCGAGCTCGCCGTGGATGCGCGAGAGGTTGAGGATCAGAATGCGGTAGTGCGTCCAGCTAATGAAGTGGCCGGCATCCCTGATCTGGTTGATGAGGGGATTGACCTTGTTGAGCTGGTAAGGTTCCAATTGTGTGTAGAAGCGGAACTGCAATGCTTGAGTGCGTTCGTCCATAGGGAGATTGAAGTCTGTCATCATTTGAAACAGACTGGCGGTTTCTTTGAAATCGCGGTTCACCTCAATAGAGTGCTCAATCAGTTGGTGGAAGATACTAGGACGGCTGATCATGTCACGCTTGAGACTGGGGGAGTCTAATACCTTTTGAAAGAAGCCCTTGGCTTTTGCATAGTCGTTTTGCTTGAGGGCAGCCTTAATGAATGTACCGTAACCGACAAGATCAACTTCGAGCTGGAGGCCTGAGATCTTGCGTTGGACTTGCCATACTTTGTTAAGTTGATCAGATTCGATACAGGTGTTCAACAATACGTTGACAAAGTAGGTCTGAATTTTAATATGGTGGTGTTTGAGTCTGTTAAAGAATTCAAATCCGATCTGAGTAGCTTGGGAGGTACCTTGAATACGCCTTACCATCATGATGAATTCAGCAGACGCATAAGAATCCATGAAAATGTCTTGAGCGATCAATTCCTCAAGCAATTCGGAAGCTTCGCGGTGGTGGCCTCTGCGGCAGTGATGACGAATAGCGAAGGAATAACTGGGAGCGCAGGCAAGCATCCATCCGATCTTGTCCTTGATTTGGTAGAGAATGGGGCGGACTTCATCGAAGAGACGGATACCTTGATCGTACATGTTCTCGGCGAGGAGCTTGGAGAGTGTGTGAGAAATGGCTGGAGCGGAGGGCTGGAGTCTTCGGCCAAGAATATCGCGGATCAGCCCAAGACATGCGAGGGCACTGGACTGCATAAGAACCTTACGATTCATAAGGTAAAGATTGAAACGGATGCCGCGCTCTTGCTCGGAACAGTCCAAAATTTTGTGGAAAACCTTTTCGATCTCACCACGGATCTGATCCTTTTCTTTGGTGGACATCTTGGGATGGATGATGGTGTGGTGGATAAGCTGGTCAATGATGATCTGGATGGAAGTGTCAACCTTCAAGCCAAGCTGGTTAATGTTATTCAAAACGTTAACGATAACAAAGTGATCGACATGAGAGCGAACCATCATCTTAAGTAAGTTGAAGAAGTATGCACTGGATTGTTTACTCTCGTTGAGAGCTGCGGAAATCTGATCGAGGGGATAAGAGTTGTGTTGGTTGAGAATTAAATTAGTAATATTGCGATGAACTGTATCGGGTGATCTTTCGATATTAAGATGGATCACGCAATCTACCAAGTCAGATGGGGTTGAGATCTGCTTGACCATATCTGAGAGAATCTTCCATCCAGTATTGTACATAGAGTGTCTGGTAGTACCTTTAGGCAGCTGCTGGATCTTTTCCAAAGCTTCCAAGAAATTATAGTGTTTCAATAGCTCGGAGGCAATATTGGCTGAGAAAGTCTTGGGTAAGAACCCCTTGGTGAGGGATGAATGGTGAATAACCTTCCACAATAATTGAAGATCATGAGTCTTCATGGCAGTGTCCAAAGCATAGACCAATACATCTGCGGGAGCATCGAGTTGAAAGTTGGCAAGTGTCTCGTAGACAGACTTCATTCTAGAATGATCTTGATGATTCTTGCGGATGAAATTGAGTAAGAAAGTTTCCCAATCGATGGGTCTATTGAAACGAGTCAAGGTGGCTTCGACCATAAACCAATGGAAGGCGCGATCAGAATTACCCAAGCTGAGAGCATATTCGGCTAACTTGAGATGGATGGAAGAGCTGGATTGAATAAAGAACTCGTCCAACAGTGATTTGTGAATAGTCTCAGTTTGGTCAAGAGAGACTCCATTATTGATCAATTCATCGAGAATCAAATTGAGGAAGACATGCTTATCACCAGTAGTAAGTGGGGGATATCCTATGCTAAAAGTCCTAACCAAATGCATCAATCCATCGAGATTATTACTCTTTACGAGGGCAGATACAATGGGAAGGTATTGATTGATCAATTGGGTGGTGTGAGAACTGCCGTCTCCTCCCAAAGCAGTAGTGATGGCAGACTCATTTGGATCATGGGAGGAGTGGAAAGGAGACTGATCATTAGCTTCCATAGCAGAAAAGAAAGAGGACCCATGCAGAAGACGATTGGTAGAGTAGATATTGGTCTTGGATGTCACATAATGATTCAAAAAGCTAGTACTCAAATGAGGGGCGGTACCATTCTGTTGCTGCTCGTTGGCGTGACGTAACAGGAGCTGATTGGCGCGGGCGGAGGTCTTCGCAGGGAGCGCACGGTACAAAGGTCTGAAAATGGACATCGTATTAAACAAACAGATATGAATACAATAAATACCCTGAACAAATTAAATTGGAAAGAACTGGATCAATGAAAATGAATAAGATCCCACAAAACAAATTGTAGATATAAAAATGAATGGAATCAATAAACAAAGCGAAAAATTCGTGTATTGAAAATTGATTTAAAAGAAAAATGCACAACTCCAATTAACATGAGCTCAACTTATATATTTAAAATTTATTTTCAGCACCGCAAATACCATATTGGGCAATCTCTTTTCCAGTATTTCCAATTCAGTTTCAATGGATTAGCCAATCACTTTTCGCCAATGTGTGGATAAATTCGGGAAGAGCAAATTGTCTCATTCAACTTCCGTTCAATGTGATCATTTATTTCATTTGTTTATCTGATTTTTCAATTATGATTTTAAGTTTTAAGCTTAATTCTGCAAATAGTCCCTTTCCCAATTCCAATTAGTCAACAATCACCGATCTGGGCCTAAGATCGCATTCACTCCAACACATTTTCCTATAACTAAATATTATTTACACCAATATATCAAAGGATAAATTGAATATGCTGAATAACCTGTTAAATGAGTTTAAATGATTAGTTCATAAACATTTACTAATAATTTCCAATTTTAACCGATAAATTGCTCAATTCCTTAAACTTCCACTATGAAATCACCATTTGCCCCAACCTTCTTATAACTTTAACAAAATGCAACAAGCTTTGCATTTCAATAAATAAGCATTACTTCTTTTCTTCAGAGTATAAATAACTACATCAAGTCTTCAACTAATATTGTTTATTAAAATTTAATAAAAATTACCTTATTATTTGAATTAAAATAGTCATCTGTTAATTAATGCTCATATGATATTAATATTTCATTGCCAAATAGTATTCACATTTGATATCAATATCGTACCAACTATTTAATACTTATTAGAATTGATTGGTACATATAACAAATATTATTGAAATAACATTCAAATATATCCAAATCGTTAGATTATTAATTCTAATCTGAAATCATGCTAAAACTAGTAATTTTGATAATATTTTAATAATTAAACTATATATTCGCGCCGAGAGAATATTTTAAATTGGGAATTATTGAAATTGTAATGTTTAGTATGGTTACTCTCTGAGTATTGAACAATTATCAAAAATTGATTAATATTTATACAATTTGTCCTAATATGATCATCGTTTCACATTGGTTAATTTCAATGTGATTAAATTTTGTAATAGAAATAGTCCAAGTGCAAATGATATAAATGTTTTAAATATATAAAGTTCAAAATATTATCATTTAATATAAAACTTAGATTGTCTTATATAAGTTAAATGTATATCGATTTTCTAAGTCATTCTCTGATAAATTTGATTAGAAAAATGATTATTAGTAAAATAATGTTTTCTTATCATATAATTATCTTATGTTTAATACACTACTATTATTCCAAATTTAAAAAATCCCAAATTTTTATAATAATAAAATTTTGAATAAATTATTAGTTCAATATAAATAAAGCTAAAAATTTTAAAATCAACGAAAATATACTAAATAAATAAGATAATAGGATATTTATTTTAAAAAAATTAAAAGTTATTACTAACGCAAAAATTGAATTCTTTACTATTTTTCAAATTTAATAAAATTTTCACTGTTTTGATTGGTTAATCAAAAAATATTAAAATTTATAAATTTTGATCACATTAAAAGAACAAGCTGGAGCCCATATATTGATTAAAATTCTTTATTACATAATATTTAATGAACATAGAATAATTTTTTAATTAATCGTAAGTCGAATTTCAAACTAATAATGAAGAAATTTGGAAACTTAATATAATTAACTAGTTGATTAATAATTTGAAAATTAGGTTATTTCATAAATCATTCAAATGTGTTAAATGCAATCAAAAAAGTGAGTACTTTCTGGTTCCACTCAACAATATGATAGATCGTTACACTTTTGATCGCTTTTAAAATTTTTTTTGCAAGTTCTTAACATTAAAAAAAATAGGTTTTGTCAAATTTGAATATATTAAACGAGGAATTTACATTAAATCAAATTTTAATTGTGGAATTATCAGATAGTGAAATTATTCAATATAACATATGGTATAAGATTTAGCTGTAATTCAATTGAAAAGTGAACTTGGATCTGCTTGTTAAAAATATGGTTACTTTAAATATTAGAAAAATTAATCAAATTAAATTTTAATTTTTAATATTATAGTTATGCATTTCAAAGTATTCATATATTTTAATCAGACGATAGTATATTGAAAATATAAATATTAAAGTTATATAATTTAAAATATTCTGAAACAAATCGATAAAATTTAGCATTTGAAAAATTATGAAATAAATATTACGTAAAAAAATATTAAATATTTCAAAACTATTATAATTTGAAAAAAATCTAATAAACATTGGAATGTTGTTAGATATTTATTGAAATAATGTGAAAGAATATTAGGATTATGAATGTACTAAATAGTGAAATGAATAATAATTTAAAGATGATCGAAAGAGAAAAAATTATTAAAATAACACCCAACGTGGGGGTCGAACCCACAACCTTGAGATTAAGAGTCTCACGCTCTACCGATTGAGCTAGCCGGGCATATGTTAAAATTGATTTACAATTTTAGTATTATTTGAAATCAAATTTTAATTATATGATTTTAACAATTAGTTATTTGCAATATATACCCCACAATACTAATTTAATTTTAATTTAAAATATATTTAATATACTATCTTCATCAATTTCATTTGCTTTTAATGGTATTCTCATTTTTTATTTATATATATTCTTTTTCTATATATCATAATATAAACTAATATTTATATGATTTATATTACTAACTAATAAAATATTAAAAAATATTAATATTATAATACAAATATATTAAGGTTTTTATAGTCATTTGATCTATATTTAATCAATTTACAATTTAAATTTTGTAATTTTAAAATCTAGTTTATTATCATACAAGCTATTAGTATTAATTATTTTAATTAGAGTATTTATTTTTATTGAACTTATATATTAGGATCAAAATAATTATTATTTTTATAGTTCTAACTTATAGTTTTTAATTTAAAAGATTTGAAATTTAATGAATATATATATGAGAACTTATTAAGAAGATTTAAATTTCAAAACAAATAGAGAAAAATATATATATATTAATTGGATTAATAATACTATAAAATAAAAATAAATAAAATTTTATTTGATATAAAAAAGCTAAATTAATATAAATATTACTGTTATATGATTTTTGATAAAGATAATTTTAAGCAATTATTATAGTTCTTAGTGGTATCATCATTGAAATCATGATCTACAGGAAGTTATCACCAATCCATAACTTGCATAACTAGAACTATACTATATACTTATAGATGAAGCACTAATAAAGAGAAATATATTAAGATAAATAAATAGGATTTAATATAGATATTATATATAATATCAAGCCAAAGATTAGTTATTATACCAAAGATGGTATTTATAGAGTAATATTAGTATTGAGATTAAGTCATATATATATGGTATGACTCTATTGGCTGGATGGAAGGAGAAACATGATCAAATCTGTGATAGCAATTGTAAGCCCGGCTAGCTCAATCGGTAGAGCGTGAGACTCTTAATCTCAAGGTTGTGGGTTCGACCCCCACGTTGGGTGCTATTTTTTTAACTTTAAATATTTTCATTCCTATTTTCTTTAATCTCAGATTTTATGCTTCATCCAATTACTATAAAATTATTTTTTTAATTACATTAAAATACTTAATTATTTTTAATTTGTCAAATTTATTCCAAATATTTATTAATTCAAATAAGTTATTTATTAATTATTATTAAATTATTATAATTTAATAGCATATTATAATATTAAATTAAATTCATATTATTTTTATAATTTTATTTAATTTAATAATATTTTTTAATATTAAATTTAATAAT